>SKCR01000168.1:0-168397 GCA_019454045.1 Zanthoxylum bungeanum
TAAATAGGAGGGTAGAGTGTGTGTATTAGATCATCAAAAATTAGAATCATTACCATCACACTTGTAAAACACAAGAGACAAGTTTCACGCAATAAAAGGGCAGTTCAGTTTGTGTCCGTGGATGTAGGTAGGATCCAAATCCACCGAACCATGTTAAATCTTCTTGTTGATTGGTGCATTATCCATCTTTTGCTAAATTTACTTTTGGTTCCCACATAAACCAAACAAATTCACTATTGAAGGAGGATTACCTCGGGAGTAATATCTCCATATTGCCCCGAGTCCGAAATCCACCGTCAGCAGAGGCCATTGATTTGGTTTCCTGAAAGTTCCCTGCACTACATTTCCCTTTAAATTAGAATATCGTTAAAATAATTACAGATACAAAGTCATCAGTATCTGGTATTTCTATCTTTTCATATACATAATGTAAAATCTAGCTAGGGTTCTCGACTGCTCGAAAAAATCATTGAAAAAATATATCAAATAATAAAGATGAGTGAATGGCAAAGTAAAATGAGTTGGGTTGATACTTTATATAGACCGATTAGTTAAAATAAGGGTTTTTTTCTCGTATTATGGCATAAAAGATTATTGTGAAATTCTAACTCACTAATAAGGTAGTCTTAATTTTTTTCCTTAACAGTTTATGACGGTCAATCTCGAAAAACTTTACTCCCTTAAATTTTTTTTTCTTAATATAAGTGTAAGCCCACTTAAATATCATTTTAGTAGTTGAGATAGAAGTTTTCACCAACATCATTTTGAAACGACATGAAATTTCAGAATTATCAAACTTGTAGTAAGATCTAGTTGGTTGGCAAAGCAATAGCAATACAATCGAGAATTTATATGATGAGGCACTAATAATCCTACAAAACAAAGGTAAAGCGAATATGAAGTAACTATATATCCACCAGTGTGTTGAATATCATAGGAACTCCAACGCACAAGTCAGTGATGATGACGAGCGGTAAGAAAGGAATGAGTAAGGCAGAGAATTACATTGACCTTCGTTGTAACGACCGAAAGTTTAGTTTCTATTATGTTGTAGTACTGTGCTTTCAATGGACGAAGGCATGTAAAATAAACCATCATGGACTTAAATATGCTCATGGAACAATGTTGGAGACGATTGGTAAATTTCTCGAAGTCCCAGGAAGAGACTGTACCATGTGCCCCTTTATACCGCCTATAGTAATTTAGGGCATAACTTTTTCTTACGAACTCTAAATTTTATAAATTTTATATCATCAGAAAGCGGAGACCGAGACCTACAACTTCTGTGTTAAATATTTTCCCAATTCGGATCAGAATTAGGTCAAATACACAAGTCAAAATTTTGGATGAATAGTGATTTCAGGGTCAAATGCAAAAATCTCAAATTTTCTACAAACTTCAACACTTTTCCCCAACCTTCCAATTATCATTCAACCCCACTATATAAAGGACTCTTTTTTCACTATTTCTTAAAATGGGAAAACGAAATTGGAAAGGAGAAAAGAAGAAGATGCCGTGAGATGAAGAGGGAAGAAGAACGTGGGAGAGAAAGAGAATGAGGAGAAGAAAAAGAAGAAAAGAGAAAAGAAAGGAAGAAGCAAAGAAGAAGATGTGCCTCAATTGGAAGCTTGGAGGGTGAAGGAATCAAACAAAAAATAAGGTAATAAACCTAAACCCAAATTCCATGTTATGAGATTTTGATAAATTGATGTTATGGAAGTTGTAGTGGCATGTTGTGTGTTGCATATTAGTGATTAATTAGTGAAGAAATAGTTGTTAATCTAATATACCCAAAATTGTTAGTTTAAAGCTTAAGATTAAAAGTAATGGAAGTGAGATTAAATAAGAAGTTAAAGATGATAAAATGGTAGTTAGTATGTTTGGAATAGATATAATTTGGTGGATGGTGTATTGGGTTAAATTTTGTTGTTTTTTTAAATAATAAATAATGATGGATAATGATTATGTTGAAAAAACCTTGAGGTATATTTAATCATCCCTTTGGGAAATGTGTAGGCTAAGTAAAAGACTAAATGTTAGGTTAGTCATGCATGAATGTCGTTATTGATCTAGCTTGTTGTATGTTGAATAATTTTGTGATTATGGAGGATGATGGTATTCGGCCAAGTCTAGGAAGAAGGGAGGGTTGTTTTGCATATAATATGAAGTCTTGAATTGTGTATGTATGCAATGGTTAAGTAAAATAACGATTTGGTTAGCTAAGATTATAGGAAAAGTGGAATTTAGGCATGTCGCACACCAAGAGTTCGATATATTGTCAAGCTCGAGATAAATTAAAGAATTGAGCATGTTTTGGATGTTATGAAGAGTATTTATAATAATGGAAATTCTATTGAGGGTTTCCGGATTAAATGGATTACACTAGACGATGAAACAAGGAAGATAAATAAAGAAGACAATTTCTGTCTCGTCCCGGATAGGTTATATTTGGTCGCTTCTAACTCGAGTTTTATATGCCCGATTGATAAATCGTAAACTTCTAATAAACTAGACACATAGAGGAGTAACATATCCAAATTTCAAAATTTTTGGACTCAAGATGAGGCCGAACCGAATTTTTGAAGTCAAGAACCCTACTGCCCATGTGCCCAGTTTTTTTTTTTTTTTTTTTTTTTTTTTTTTTTTATTATGGATAGTCCCTGAATTTTAACTTATAACTTGAGTTTCAGAAGTCGGAATTGAGATCCGTAAAAATCATCATAAACTACATATATAAAGGACCATTCTATTGAAATTTTAGATTTGGATTCATTATTGATTAGTAATAGTGAATTTTCAAAGTGAGGTTTTGAGCTGTGAACTCTTAGCGACCAGTAGAATCTAAATTTCCCTTTCCGCACTAGTGTAACTTCAAACCTCAGTCAATAAAAATTTGTAGACCACGCTTATCAGTTAGTAACTCATCAAAGTCAATTATGCATACATTACATATTTTATTTATTTATTGATCGGACGCATGTCCCACAACTTATGTCTAATAAAGTTTATCGATTATAGATTATCGACAGGAACCGCGACTCTCTTCGACATCGTGAAGTAGTTGCAGCCAGTTTTCAAATTAGTGAGTGGACACTCTTTTCTCTAAGTTGTTTCTTTTTATAATAGTTTTCAGTATCAGATTTACTTTTGCTGCAATTAGGGCGTTATCCAAGATTATTTTTATATCTTATATGATTTTATATGTTTTGAGAAATGTTTTAGAAAGAAATATTTTCAGTTTGAGCTTTATGTTTTTCGGAGCACGAGGTAAGCACTCACCTCAGTATGTAACTTGAGAGACATTTGGAATTGACGGATACAGAGAACATGTGCATATGTGGACAGCGATACGTAACGCCTCTAGACCCTAGTTTTTGAGCTTGAGTGGTAGCATAGATTCGCACCCCCAGCTCCAGTTTATGGCTTGGGGGACAGCGATACGTAACGCCCCAAGATCACCAGTTTCAGAGAAAGTAGTAGCATGTTTTGGGGGATGATAATACGTAACGCCCCAAAGTCATGGATTTGCACTGCTGGCTCCAGTTAGGCGTATGGGGGGATGGAGATATATAATGCTCTCATACGTCCAGATTTTCAGACACATAGTAGTTCATAGAGAACATATTTTCAGTAAATAGTTTTTTTTTAAGAAAACTAGATTTTCAGAAACTAGGTTTTATAAACAGTTTTCAGAAACCAGCAGATCAAAACCAATTTTCAGAAAGACAAAGTTTTCATACAAAGATGTTTTTGGTACTATGGTTTTGAAAACAATAATTTTTGCAACAGTTTTTTCAGTTTCAATCCACTCACTTAGATCGTATAACGGTCTAACCCCCACTTCCAGTAATGCTTTTGCAGGTTTCTCGGATCCCCGATCTAGAAGATGTTACCGGCAGAGGATAGCTATACTAACCCCATGAGCCTCTGACTTTTCAACTGTATCTTAACTATTCTAATGCAAGGTTATGCATGCAAACCATAACTCTCTCAACATAATATACTTTCATTGCTCATAGACGCATACTCTGAATTGTTCTTTTTATAACACTTGAATAAATGCTTTTAATGACTTACTCAACATTGATGCATATAAACAACTATGACCGAACTACTATGCTTTTTACTCTGAACTGAACTCTTATGCTTTGTGTCTTAATACCGGTGGAGGACGGATATTGATGCAGTCATGAGGGTTTCTGTTGGATTTCTAAGGCATTCCCAAGATCATATAAAACATGAAAGAATGTGAATACTAAAGTAAGAATGGTGGAAACATACTTACAAAGATCGGATGGTTGGATGTGTAGATAACAAAAACTTTTCCTTTGAGAGGGTCTCCAAGCTTCCTCTTTAAATTTGTTGAATCCAAGCTCCAAGCTTTAGTGTTGATTCCAAGCTCAAGAGATTAGTTTCCCTAACACCATGATATGATTCCTTGAATATGATAGCAAGCTAAGAAAGAAAAATAATTTTCCCTTCTTATGTTGAAGCTCACGGCAATGGAGCTAAAGGAGAGAGAGAGAAAGAGAGATAGTTTTTTTCTATTTTTTTTTTGTTTTGTTTTCTAAAAACATGTCACAAAAGTCTCACACAAAAATGGTATATGCTTTTCCAAAAAGCATAAAGCAATTTGGAGGGAAAACAAGCATTCAATGCTTCCAGCTACTCCCATCATAAATAGTGATTGGATGTCAATCACAAAAAGGTGACATGACTTCCATCACTAATGTGACAAGCGATGTGACTTGTTATGTGACTTGTGGGCCCCACTTGATTCAAAATCCGAGTGGGCCCGCAACACATCCCGGGCTTGGGTTCGCTAATTCTGAATTAACGAATTTTCTGTTGCGACATAATTAAATCAAATTTAATTAAATAATTATGTCTGGCAAAATTACTATTCAAGTAGCTTGTGAATTAATTCTAAATTAATTCGTTTGCCCGAATTAAAATTCAATTTCAATTCCGCGTCGAAATCTAATTTCGTTTAATATATCGAATATGTTATTTTATCGATTAATTCCAAATTAATCGTTCTCTCTCTTCAAATAGTATTTTATCCTAGATAAAATCTCTCCATAATTAATCCTAGATTAATTATGTTCGAATCAAACGTCATCGGTGAATCTTCGGGAAGCGACCCATGAGATCCTTGGATATGTTGGCAGTAAATCTGGTCGTCAGACTATCGGAACACGTGAGTACCTCGTACTATATTTTTACCGATTTACAAGACATGGTTGGCTTCTAGCAAAACACTGTGCCTACCTAATTCAGCAGAAGTATTCTTAAAGGAATATATAATCTCGAATCAAACGTCATCGGTGAATCTTCGGGAAGCGACCCATGAGATCCTTGGATATGTTGGCAGTAAATCTGGTCGTCAGACTATCAGAACACGTGAGTACCTCGTACTATATTTTTACCGATTTACAGGACATGGTTGGCTTCTAGCAAAACACTGTGCCTACCCAATTCTCCAGAAATATTCTTAAAGGAATATATAATCTATGTCAGGCGTAGTATACATAGTATTACGTATTGCGATCCAGTATCGGATGTCACATGCAAGGCTTGGGGCTGGAATAGTGTCTGCCCCATACGAAGCTTATATCGGATCATATGTAACTAGTCTCTTTAATCGGATAATCATGACATATTTATATTATCCCGATGGTTGCAACACATTAGAGAACCAGTTCTCTATCCCTTCTTGATCATCATCTCCATATGATTGAAGTGATACTTCCGTCTTGACATCACATCCAATACACCATGATTCTCAATAAACCCAGAAGAGGCGTACACAGAACCTGTTAAAGTCCCGGACGACCAAAACCAAAGCGTATTGATTGTCACAAGTACTAGCGATGTAAGTCTCAAGTTAAGACCAAATACACCTACCCTGATGCGGATTCCCATTACATAGTCATACTACCAATGAGATTCTGCGGGGTCTATCCAGAGCGGAGATGTTTCCATACCATCGGTAAACATAACCTCCTATCACACTTGCATAAGTATCCAATACTTAAATATATGAGAAATATGTTGTTACGCTTCTATAACACGCGCAAGTGCAATACTAGTCTATTCCGCATTATCGATGTCCATTCTCGATAATACTACGAATAGGGATATTTAATGATTAAACCGTTATTGATTGATACTTCTCATATCTTATAATCCATAACTAATCATAAGGACTTTTACCATTTATATATCAAAGTAATCAAATTACAAAATGATAAAATGTAATTTTCATTGTCACATAGTTAATTTGTACAAAAACCATAATGCTTTTACAAATAGTGATGCTATGGGTTATAGGTGTCCAACAATCTCCCAGTTGGCCTATAGCCAGTCACTCAAGCATCTAACACCTGAACTATGTATATGTCGCTCAAACTTTTGCTGAGGAATAGCTTTTGTCAGCGGATATGCCATGTTGTCCTTTGATACGACCTTCTCGATTTTCACATCACCATGATGTATGATCTCACGAATCAGATGGAAACATCGAGGAACATGCTTGGATCATTGATGAGACCGCGGTTCCCTAGCCTGCGCTATAGCTCCGTTATTGTCACAATATAATGGAACGGATCCAATTAGGAATTTTCTGATCCAAATTGCCTCTTTTGCTGTTTCAGCTGCAGTAATATACTTTGCTTCTGTTGTTGAATCGGCAACAGTCTCTTGCTTGGAAGATTTCCAGCTTACTGCTCCGTTGTTCAAACAAAATATGTACTCTGATTATGACTTGTAGTGGTCTTTGCCGGTTTGGAAACTTGCATCGGTATACTCAGTTACCTCAAGTTCTCCATCTCCATAGATTAAGAAAGCATCCTTAGTTCGTCTAAGATACTTAAGGATATTCTTAATTGCCATCCAGTGACCTTCACATGGATCGGCCTGATAGCGACTACACATGCTCAAAGCATACAAGACATCAGGTCACGTACATATCATGGCATACATGATCGATCCGATTACCGAGGTGAACGGTATTCGACTCATGTTGTCTCTCTCATCTTGAGTTTTAGGACACATGTCCTTAGATAGAGTGACACCATGTGACACTGGCAACAGTCCCCTTTTGGACTGATCCATGTTGAATCTCTTCAACACTTTATCAATGTACGTACTCTGGGAGAGTCCAAACAACTTTATAGATCTATCCCGGTAGATCTTTATTCCTAGAATAAAGGATTCTTCTCCCAGATCCTTCATGGAGAATTTTAATGAAAGCCAAGCTTTCACTGACGTTAACATGGGAACGTCATTGCCAATAAGCAATACATCATCAACGTAAAGGACAATGAATATTAGTACGCTCCCACTAACCTTCTTATATACACAAGGATCATCATCGCTTTGAATGAAATCATATTCCTTTATAGATCATCAATACGTTGGTTCCAAGAATACGATGCTTGCTTAAATCCATAAATGAATCGATTTAACTTACAAACCTTGTTTGCAAGTCTTGGTACGACAAAACCATCAGGCTGTTGCATATAAACGTCCTCCAAAAGGTTTCCGTTAAGGAAAGCAGGTTTTGACGTCCATCTACCATATCTCGTAATCAAAATATGTAGCAATAGCAAGCATTATCCTAATGGATTTAATCATGGCAACGGATGAAAAAGTTTCGTCGTAATCGACACCATGTCATTGATAATACCCCTTCGCTATAACCCTAGATTTAAACATTTGTACTTTGCCATCCATGTTAGTCTTCTTCTTGAAGACCCATTTGCAACCAATAGGCTTTACACCTTCTAGTGCATCAACCAGTGTCCAAACTTAGTTGGTGTACATGGAATCCATTTTGGACTTCATGGCTTCTTTCCATAAAGTGGAATCGATATCTTGTATCGCTTCCTCATACGTAGTCGGCTCGTTATCCTCAATAAGAGTGATATTGATGAGCGGAAAATATATCAATATTTACCGCCCCTTTAACTTAATATTTTATTTAGTTTCTCAGGTTTGATGAACGTTTTGATGTGTTTTAGTTTATTTTGCAAATAAAATAATATTGGGACATAATGAAATCATTTAGGATGAAATTTGGGTCAAATAAGGGCAATTATTGGACTTGATATATTAATTTTGGAGATTGGAAACTTGAAAGGGCGTTTTTAACGAAGTGCAGTTTTGGAAATTCCAGTTTTATGCATCTGTTGTATTTTGGGCATAAATTTTTACTCTAATATAGGATTGAGCTGAGTGAAGTTTCAGATTAAAGAAGACTCAGAGATCTACAACTTTGAAAGACAAAATAATTTCTAATTCGGAATATTTCATGACCGAAATTGATGAACCATCCAGAAGTGTGTTGTGTGTAATTATTAAAGTCATTTTCAATCATTTTCAAAGTAAAAAAATAAATTAATAAATAAAAAATAAAATTATCAAATCATCACCAAACATGAAAAGCAATTAGTGGAGCAATTAATAATGGATTTGGTGGAGCAATTAGTGAAGTAATTAGTGGAGCAATTAATTATGGATTTGATGGATGATTTGATGGAGGCAAAATTTTGCCTATAAATACCAAGCCATTTCATTTGTAAAATTCATACTTTCTTCTTTGAAATTCCTAAGGAATAAATAAAAGATTGTATCTTGTTTATTTATTTACAGCTTTCAGTAATTAATTTTCACTTTCGCATTTTCTTTCTTTACTTTTCAGTTTTTACTTTTCGCAATTTACTTTTACGCACAATCATTTCCTTTCTTTACTTTTGCAGTTTTTATTTTTCAAGCAATGATGAGGTAATTCTCATTTGCTGGGGTGAAAGGTAAAGCTTTTATTATTGCTATTTAGATTAATCTCCCTTAATTATAATATATAAACTATTTAAAACCTGACTTAATGAGGATACCGCTATATTGGCCGGCTGGTAATTAATTATAAATTGGTTTTAACTTGACTAAATATGGATACCGCCTGGTTGGTCGGTTGGTAATTAATTATTAATTTGACTTAATCAGGATACCGCCTATATGGCTGGTTGGTAATTATCATGCAAAGTTAATATATTATATTAAGGGAGATATCTAAAATAGTAGTAATAAAAGTTGATCCTCTAACCCCAGTATTTTCGTTTATTGTACTTACTTTCAGCAATTTAATTTTTCAGCAATTTACTTTTCAGCAATTTACTGTTCAGTAATTTACTTTTACTTTATTTACTTTTTACTTTTACTTTATTTAATTTCAGCAATTTACTTTTCAGTATTTAATTTTTAGTATTTTACTTTATGTCTTTTATTTTATTTAAGTTTTTACTACCTATAAATATGTGTCATAACTAAGCCAGTTATCTGGGGTTGTGATGAAATCCAATATCACCGGTTTATAAGGGGTTAAATTATAGTTTGGGTAATATAAAGGTTTATTTATTGAGCCTTAATGCTAATGTTTTTTATTAACTGACCATTAATAAAATTGAACTGGTAAACTTAAAATGAACTTGGAAAAAAGATTTTAGGTTCAAGACCTTAGTCTCAATAGCCCACGATCTTCCTTGAGGATAGATAACCCTTTAATAGATTTCCTTACAGGATATGAATATACCTGTCGAGCGGGGGTAGCCATAATTGGAACTTAATCATAATGAATTCAGATATTTTGGTTAACATAGACATATGGTTCAATTGGGTTATACTGGTATTTGTAATTGACCATCGGAAGAGGCTTTTACATAATTTCGTGTTCCAGGTAAATAAACCAATATATTGTACAAACATAAAATAACCACTTCATCTTTTAAAAAGATATTGGAAGGATTCACAACCCTAGATAGTTTTATAAATTTGAATTTTCTTCAATCTACTTTCAGCAATTTTATTTACTTGTTTTAAGTTTTAAAGTCACCACCCAATCAAATAATCAATCTATTAGATACTTGTAAACATTTAACTCCATAAATTGATAACAAAAGGTTTTAAGTCCTCGTGGGATCGATACTTTTTATACTACTTGAACGATACGTGCGCTTGCGTTATACGCGTGTGATTATGCCGGTCAAGTTTTTGGCGCCGTTGCCGGGGACTTATTTATCTTTTATTATTAGTTTTGAGGTTAGATATCATTACTTGTATCCAATTTCTTTTTACTTATTATTTATGTTTTCTTGTGTTTCAGGTTCTCAAACACTACATGAGACGAACCAAAAGCTTTGAAATCTGACTGCTTGACCTAGAGATTGAAAGAACCATCAGACAGTTGAGAAGGAAAAGCGAGAAGGCCAAGAAGCAATTGTTAACATGGAACCTGAACCTTTGGAGGTTGTACCACCAATTCCCATTCGAGACAGAACCATTCCGGTGGTTAACAGACTCATTTCATGTATTGTACTTCCTCCCTTACCAGCTAAAGCGGGTGACATCAAAACTTGCATTCAGATGATACAACGGTCAGTTCAGTTTGAGGGGAATGCAACTGAAGATCCTAATACCCACATCAGTACCTTCCTGGAAGTTTGCTGCACTTTCAATTACAATCGAGAAGCTGAAGAAGCTATGAGATTGCGTGTTTTCCCATACTCCTTGAAGGACGGAGCTAAAGCTTGGCTACATTCACTACCAGCAGGTTCCATCACAACATGGAACAATCTAGCCACCAAATTCCTTGTAAAGTACTTTCCACCAGCTAGAACAGGAAAACTGAGGAATGACATCACATCCTTTGTGCAACAAGATTCATAAACTCTTACGAAGCTTGGGAAAGGTACAAAGATTTGCTCCGGAAATGTCCTCACCATGAGATTCCAAAATGGCTTCAAGTCCAAACCTTCTATAATGGACTTTCTGGAATAATGAGAACCACAATTGATGCTGCTGCTGGAGGAGCTTTGATGGCAAAAGGAGAAGATCAAGCCTGGGACCTAATTGAAGAAATGGCCAACAACAATTCCTTGTGGCCAACAGAAAGGAGCCTGATTCAAAGAATTGCAGGAATTTATGAAGTTAGAGCCAATTCAGCAGTCAATGCAAAGCTGGATCAGATTTGTAAATACATGGAGACTCTCAGCAAACAAAGTAACCATGGAGCCACAAGTTCACTTTTGGAGGAGCACCAGAGCCAACCCAACCTGAAGAGACTGTGAATTATGTCAACAATTTCAACAGACATGGGAACAATCCATATTCCAACACCTACAACCCAGGGTGGAGGAATCATCCTAACTTTTCATGGAGCAATAATTCAGGGCAAAAGAATAATCCACCACCTGGATTCCAACAGCAGAACTATCCACCACCTGGATTTCAGCAACAGAATAAAGGCTAGGAGCATGAAAAAAAACCAGTAATGGCAGAAGTGCTAGCTCAGTTAAAAAAATATGAAGCTATGTTTCAAAGCCAATCAGCTTCTATCAAAGCACTAGAGAATCAAATTGGACAACTGGCCAATGCTCAGAGTTACAGACCGCCAGGAAATCTTCCCAGCAACACAGAACCAAATCCAAGGAACCGAGGGAAGGAGCAATGTCAAGCCATTACCTTGAAAAACGGTACTGAAATCAACAAAGATGTTGGAATAAAGGCAACAATCGAGGAAGTTTCAAAAGATACAGTTCCACAGATGGAGGAAAAAGAAGCAAAGGAAAAATAACAGATCACTCCACCTCCACCTTTTCCTCAGCGTCGTCAGAAAAAAACTGGACAAGCAGTTTGCTCGATTCTTGGAGGTTTTCAAAAAGCTGCATATCAACATTCCATTTACAGAAGCCTTGGAAGAAATGCCCAGCTATGTCAAATTCATGAAAGATATTCTTTCACGAAAACAGAGATTGGGAGATTATGAGACAGTAGCATTATCGGAAGAATGCAGTGCTATCATTCAGAGGAAAGTTCCCCCGAAGTTGAAAGATCCTGGCAGTTTCATAGTCCTGTGCACCATTGGAGAACATTATATCGGTAAGGCTTTATGTGATTTAGGTGCAACTGTTAATTTGATGTCTTTTTCTATTTACAGGAAACTGTAAATTTGGAGAAGCAATGCCTACCTCAGTTTCACTACAACTTGTTGATCGAACACTCTCATTTCCGAGAGGAGTCATAGAAGATGTGCTTGTCAAAATTGACAAACTTATTCTCCCAGCAGATTTCATCATCCTTGACATGGAAGAAGACAAAGATGTGCCTATTATCATTGGGAGACCATTTTTGGCGACCGGACGAACTGTGATTGATGTACAAAAAGGAAAACTAATCATGAAAGTTCAGGACCAAGAAGTTACTTTCAATGTTTTCAAAGCCATGAAATTCCCAAGCGATGAAAATGAGGAGGAATGTTTCAGAATTGATGTTGTTGATAGTATCGTCCATGATACTGACACAATTCCCACGGACAAACTTGAAGCTTGCATTACCAACATGACTGACAACGAGCTTGATGCTGAAATTCTGGAATATATCAACTATCTTGACAAGCCGTTTCGTTTCAAATCACAACAGCAGTTGAAAGTCTGGATTTCCCAAAGAAAGATCGAATCAAGCCTTCGATTGAAGAACCACCACAATTGGAGTTGAAGCTACTTCCGAACCATCTCAGGTATGCATTTCTTGGAAACTCTTCGGAATTACCTGTTATTATTTCTTATTCTCTAACATTGGAACATGAAGAAAAGTTATTGAGAGTGTTACGATAGCATAAGAAAGCCATTGGCTGGACTATAGCTGACATTCGAGGCATTAGTCCATAATTTTACATGCATAAGATCCTAATGAATGACGAGTACAAACCCACAGTGGAGCATCAACGGAGACTGAATCCAATCATGAAGGAAGTTGTAAAGAAAGAAATAATCAAATGGTTGGATGCTGGCATCATTTACCCCATCTCAGATAGTAGTTGGGTGAGCCCTATGCAGTGTGTACGAAAGAATGGAGGAATTACTGTGGTCACCAATGAAAACAACAAACTAATTCCAACAAGAACGGTGACTGGATGGAGAGTATGCATGGATTACCGGAAGCTGAACAAAGCCACGAGGAAACGTGCAGCTACTGCAAGCATTTTCCAAATGGATTTTCCGTGGCAACAGGTAAAAGGTCGAACCGTAATCAACACAATATTGATAACGATACCTTTCCGCTACAAGCCTAGCTTAGTACGTTGGTATGTTGCCATCCATGTATGTCTTCCTTGAAGACTTATGCAGTACCTATGGGCACAATGCCTTATGGTACATCAACTAGTGTCCAAACATAGTTGTTATACATGGAATCCATTTTGGACTCATGGCACTTTGCCATGACGGAAGTCGATACCTTGTATCACCCCTTCTTACGTAGTCGGTTGGTATACCTCAACAAGATTGACAACTTTATGAGGTGAGATCAGAAACCCATACCCCAGGTTGTTTTCTGATTCTCTCCGATCTACGCAATTTCTTGTGTATACGAAGATTAACGGTATAGTTTCATCCTTGATGAAATATTTGTGTTCCATTAAGGACTTCATGCCTGAAATAGTATTACTCCGATTTTCATCGAGTTATACCGTCCTCCCACTGACCACTACATATCGATAATCCTCTAAGGAAGGCCGCATGGCGAGCAACAATTACAATTGTTCTCTAGTGAGATGTATAAGTAATATACTTATGGTTTTTTTCCCTAGGATAACCTATATTTGGCACTTATCCGATTTGGGTTCTTGTTTGGTATCATCCAAATGTAAGCCTATCATACCCAAATCTACAGGAGTGTGAAACCCAGTTTCTTTCCCGTTCATATCTAATTATGAAATCTGTCAAACAGATTTTAATGGAATCTTATTCTAAATAAGTTTTGCACTGTTAATGCTTATCTTTGAAGGAAAAGGTAGCTCAGAGTGACTCATGATTAACCTTATCATTTCCAACAATATTCGGTTTCTCCGTACGGACACACCGTCAAACTGACGTGTTCCAGGAGGAGTCCTCTTTTGAAAGAATACTATACTCTTTCAAGTATATTTGAAACTTATTGCTTAAGTATTTTCCATTTACGGTCTTACCGTGACGGTTTAATACATCAGCCGATTTGTTTGTCTATTCCGTGTCAAAACTCTAAAAGTTTCTGAATTGCGTTCTTTAAAAGAAACACATAACCATAACGTGATGCCACATACGTTAAGGTCACGAAACATTCATATCCACATCTAGCCTAGCTAGATATGGGCCCACTTACTTCACTATGAATAGGGCTATCAAATCGGTGGCACTAGCACTTTTACCAAGTAAATAGTGTTTTAGGTACCTTACCTAATAAACTTGATTCGTAGACTTTATTTGATCAGTCAAATCAGTCCTAGTACCCACTCTTCAAAAGTGTGGATATACGACTCTTGTTTAATTGTGTCCCAGACAACAGTGCCACAATTTAGTTTCATCTGATCAGTTCAGTATGAGCTATTAGTTTGTCATATTATATGTTCGAGATTTTATTTATATTCAAAATATAAATACTGTTATTCACATCTAATATGTTTATCTCAATATCATCTTTATACAATAAAATGTTGGACAAAATGACCCATAGCGTCACTATTTGCACAAATCATTGTGTTGTTGTAGCAAATTAACTATGTGACAAGGAAATTGCACTCTCATCATTTGTGATTAGATCACCATAGATATATAAATGAAGAGAGGTCCCTATGATTAGTTCCTGGACTGAGAATGATATGAGACAGTATCAGTCCCCGAAGGATTAATCATTAAATATCCCTAGCTGGAGTATTATCAAGACTGGACATCGATAATGCGGAATAGGCTAGTATTGCACTTGTGTGCGTTGTGAGGGGACAATGACATAGTTCTCATATATATAAGTATAGGATACTTATGCAAGTGCGATAGGAGGTCGTGTTTCACCGATGGTACGGGAAACACTTCGCTCTGGATAGACCCCTCGGAATCCCATTGGTATTATGACTATGTGTCTATGGGAGGCCGAAATCAAGGTAGGTGTGTATAGTCTTAAAACCTGAGACTTACATCGCTAATACTTACGATAATCGATAGACTTTGGTCTTGGTGGTACAGGGCTTTAACCGGTTCTGCGTACACCACTTCTGGGTTTATCAGAGAGTCTTAGTGTATTGGGTGTGATGTCAAGACGGAAGTATCACTTCAGTCATAGTGGAGATGATGTCACGCAGGATACGGTACTAGTGCTCTTGAGTGTTGCGCAACCAATCGGGATATTGTGACCAGGTCATGAATATCCGATTATAGAGACTATGTTACCAGACATCCGATATGTGCTTCGGACGGGGTAGACACTTATCCTGCCCCAGCCCTAGCACGTGACTATCCGATACTGGGGCCGATACACACAATACAATGGTATACTACGCTTGATACAGATCTTAATATTCTTAGATGAATATGACCGGAGAATTGGGTAGACATCGTGCTTTGCTAGGAGCCGACCTTGTCTCGTAAATCGGTAGAACGTAGTACTTGGTACGTACGTGATTCAGATACACCGACGACCGTATTTACTGCCAACGTATCCGGGATCTCATGGGTCGCTTCCCGATAATGCACCGATGACGCATAACACTCACACTCATTAATAATCTGGGATTATATAGAAGAAAGATAAAAATTAATCTGGGATTAATTATGGAGATATTTTATCTGGGATAAAATATCGTCTAAAGAGAGAGATTGATTAATTTGGAATTAATCGGTAAATTAATATATTCGATATATTAAACGAAATAGATTTCAAAACGGAATTAAAATTAGATTTTAATTCGGGCGAACGAATTAATTTAGAATTAATTCGTTAGCGACGTGAATAGTGAATTCGCTAGGCGTAATCATTTAATTACGACGCGACAGAAAAATCATTAATTTGGAATTAGCGAACCCGAGCCCAAGTGTGATTGCGAGCGCATTCATATTTCGAATTCGAGTGCGGCGACACAAGTCACATCAAGCGTCAAATCAATCGTCACTTCAAGCGTCAAATCAAAAGTCGCTTTGAGTGATTGATTGATTGATTGATTGATGGATGGATTGATGGATTGACTTGCATCACATCACTTTATTAAAGTGACATGTGAATAGTGATGCAAGTGGGTGGAATAGTTACCTTGATGGATGTGTAATTGATTTACATATATTTTATTGGATAAAATAAATGGAAAAGGCTTATTATTTTTGGAAAAATATATAAGTCATTCTTGTAAATCATTTATACAATTAATACATTTGCACCTTTTAGCTTTTCTTCATTCTCTCTCACGCCCTTGGGGCTTTTCTTCTCTTCACTGCACAGCTCACAGGCGTGAGCTTTGGGGAGGCAATGCGTGGATTTTTCATGGACAAATCCAAGTGCTAGCATACTTGCGACTATTGCGAAGGTGTTAGGGAGGTTCACCCATGAGGCGGGACTCATCCGACGGAGTTTGGAGCTTCGAAATGAGACCAGAATTAGCTCAAACCAGTGAGCAAATCTGCACAGTGGCGTGAGCAAAGCAGTGGGCTTTATGGCTTGATTCATCTTCAAATCGACATAACCGATCAATGTAAGTATTCCGCTATCTTTGTTGGTGTATTCACACATTAATTTCATGTCTTGTTTGATCTTGGGACCTAGATAATAACCAACTATGGCATCAAGAGCTATAGGTTCAAGCATGAAATTGTAGGGCTTAAAATTTGGGTAAATGTGTGTTGAGCATGATTTGAATAAATTGATTGTTTGAGATGCTTATAACATGTCTAATTTCATTTTGGTGGACCAATTTGTTGAAAAATGATTTGGAATTATTTTCCCCAAATATTTGACCTTGGCCGAATGTGAATGTGATTTTGGGTTCTTGGAAATTTTTGATTTTTAATTCATTTGATGAGTTAGAATCATTTAGGTTGATGTTATTTTGAATCGAATTGGATTGGATTTCGAATTGGACAAAAACCCCAAAAATTCTATGTTGGCCGAATGGTTTGATTGCCCTAATGTCTGGTAATTTTGAATTTGTGACATTGATGTGTATGAAATCAAATTGGATGGTGATTTGATGTCGATTGTGGGTTCGATTGGATCGAAACCGAATCGGACACAAAATCCCTCCTTTGGCCGAGAGCATTAAAAGCATGTACTGGGTTTGATTTTTCAATTTGGTGTGTTGGACATATAATAATGAATTGAGTATGATTAATTGGACTAATTTAGTGTTTTGGAAATGTTGATTTAGTTGATTAATCATGTAATGCACTTTAGGTAATTAAATTGCGGAATTGGATTCATGAAATTTAATTATTTAGGCTTAAATTGGATTTGGCTTCTAATGTTGTATTTGGGCCTATTGGGCTTGATTTATCAAGTTTGGTTTAGGCCAAGTGGATTGGATCCAATTGGGCCCAAAACCTTAACCATAAAGCCCAAATACGACTAATGAACCTTTAAAAGTTCAATTGGGCCTAATGGGCTAATTGATTTCTGGGCTTATGGGGTAAATCCCGGATTGGACTTTGCTTATCGGTTTGACCCGAGTTGACCAAAAGTCCACGCCTTAAGAAATCAATTAAAAGCCCATTGGACTTTAATTGAATTGACATTGGACGTTAATCGGTCTTTGAGACGCGTTACGATTAAATTTGAAATTTAAATCCTAAAAGGTTTATTAAATAAAAGTGTAATATTAATTTGGAATTGAATAGTGAATTAGTATTAAAATACATGTTATATTGGATTTAATGATGTAGTTTAATTTAATTCAAGAATTCTACTTTGAGTACTTATTCGTAAAAACGAGTTGACTCGAACAAAATCAAATCATTGTTTGAACATTGGATGATCACTTAATTATCAGATTAAATTAATTGATTAGATTGATTGATAGCATGCTTATGTGTGTGAATACGTGGTTGTGTTGAATGAATAATGTATATCGATGGATATTAGATGGGTGGGCAATTTTAGAAATTGTTGTAATAAATTCGATTTATTAAATTGGACCTGCGTGTCCAGCCTTATCACCTTCATTCTCTTTGTATTCTCTTCTCACCTCTTCCCCTCCATGTAAATGAGGTTTCTTTAGAAGTGTAGTGTAAGGGTAGAAGTAATACAAGTGCTAGCTTGAGTGAGAAAGGGAGAGATTTGATCTAGGATCAATGTGTAAAGTATCCATCCGCATATCATTATTATTTATTCTCATACTCGCTTTATTATGTATTTAGAATGCATGTTTAAGGGTGTATGATGATGAGACCTTAACAAAGATAATTAAATTGGTAGCCAATTTGCACGCGAAAATCCCTCATTAAATATCATGCGTCTTTTCCTTCCATTGAGTGATTCTTGCTCAAGATCCGAGATTGGCAGGGGTTGTTGGCCAAAGTCAAGCCCTTGTCCGTCGAAGATGTGTTTTAATCACGAGGCTTTGTTCCATATCGGTGTTGTGTGTCCAAGTTGTGGTTTGTTGGCCAAAGTCAAGACCACTTCTTGTCCATCGACATTGATTACGAAGCTTCCATGTCAATGGGTCCGCGCTTGACTGGGATCACTAGGTTTGTTGTGCCAAAGCCAAGGCCTAGTTGATTCAGAGGAAAAAGGTTAGGGTATATATTCGATATATAGGCATATATTAGATATATGTTTGGGACTTGGATGTCCACCTACTGGATCTATGAGTTGGATGAGATCCAATTGATCTTCGAGATCTACCTAGTTAATTATCATACAATTTGTTGGCCAAAGTCAAGATTGTATGACATTTAACGGGATCCTAGCCCACTAGGAAACACGGTTTCCCGAGTACTCGACAGAGGGTTAGAGGCTCGACGAAAAATAGTGGGAGGCAAGTATTGAATTTGCAACATTCGTTCGAATACTCGCTAAACGCGCTCATCTATATTTTACTCGTCATATTAATCAAAAGTATTAGTTGGACGAATATTTTATGTTGTTTTAAAATATTATATATAGTTGGACTACATACAAACTCATTCGATATATAGTTGATTTTATAATTGGATTATAGTAATCAATATAATTGAATTAAAATGATAGTTGATTTTATAATTGGATTATAGTAATCAATATTAAGATTATAGTTGATTAAATAATTGGATTATTGTAATCATTATAATAAATAGTACCTTATTAAAAATGATTAAATAGTTAGACTATTAAAATCAAGAAAGGATTTAAAAGTTGAATATTTAAATGATTTAATTTTCATTGGGAATTAATAATAGGTTACTTTATTGGATAAAATAACTTGTTATATCTAGGCCCATAATTAAGCAAATAAGTAGAGCATAAAATCTTTGGACGATTTATGTGATGATGACTTTAGTGCTTAATTTAATATATGACAATAAATCTATTTTAAAGTCAAAGTTTGCAATTGGGCAAGTTGCACAAGGTGCACATCATTCGATATTCTAAAACCCAAGGCTTGGCCAAAGGTTTGTGAAATATTGAAAAGATAATTTGTTGGACAAAATGACCCATAGCGTCACTATTTGCACAGAACATTGTGTTGTTGTAGCAAATTAACTATGTGACAAGGAATTGCACTCTCATCATTTGTGATTAGATCACCATAGATATATAAATGAAGAGAGGTCCCTATGATTAGTTCCTGGACTGAGAATGATATGAGACAGTATTAGTCCCCGTAGGATTAATCATTAAATATCCCTAGCCGGAGTATTATCGAGACTGGACATCGATAATGCGGAATAGGCTAGTATTGCACTTGTGTGCGTTGTAAGGGCACAACGGCATAGTTCTTATATATATAAGTATTGGATACTTATGCAAGTGCGATAGGAGGTCGTGTTTCACCGATGTACGGGAAATAGCTTCGCTCTGGATAGACCCTTCGGAATCCCATTGTATTATGACTATGTGTCTATGGGAGGCCGAATCAAGGTAGGTGTGTATAGTCTTAACCTGAGACTTACATCGCTAATACTTACGAAAATGGATAGACTTTGGTCTTGGTGGTACAGGGCTTTAACCGGTTCTGCGTACACCACTTCTGTGTTTATCAGAGAGTCGTAGTGTATTGGGTGTGATGTCAAGATGGAAGTATCACTTCAGTCATATTGGAGATGATGTCACGCAGGATAGGATACGGTATTAGTGCTCTTAAGTGATGCGCATCCAATCGTGATATTATGACCAGGTCATGAATATCCGATTATAGAGACTAGTTACCAGACATCCGACATGTGCTTCGGACGGGGCAGACACTTATCCAGCCCCAGCCCTAGCACGTGACTATCCGATACGGGGCCGATACACACAATACAATATGTATACTACGCTTGATACAGATCTTTATATTCTTAAATGGATATGTCCAGAGAATTGGGTAGACTTGGTGCTTTGCTAGGAGTCGAACTTGTCTCGTAAATCGGTAGAACGTAGTACTTAGTACGTACGTGATTCGGATACTCCGACGACCGTATTTATTGCCAACTTATCCGGGGATCTCATGGGTCGCTTCCCGATAATCCACCGATGACGCACAACTCGCACTCTTGAATAATCTGGGATTATATAGAAGAGAGAGAAAATTAATCTAGAATTAATTACGGAGATATTTTATCTAGGATAAAATATCCTCTAGAGAGAGATAACGATTAATTTGGAATTAATCGGTAAATTAATATATTCGATATATTAAATGAAATTAGATTTCGACGCGGAATTAAAATTAGATTTTAATTCGGGCGAACGAATTAATTTAGAATTAATTCGTTAGTGACGTGAATAGTGAATTCACTAGGCGTAATCATTTAATTACGACGCGACGGAAAAATCGTTAATTGGAATTAACGAACCCGAGCCCGAGTGTGATTGCGAACGCATTCGTATTTCGAATTCGAGTGCAGCGACGCAAGTCACATCAAGCGTCAAATCATTCGTCACATCAAGCGTCAAATCAAATGTCACTTTGAGTGATGTGATTGATTGATGTGATGATTGATTGTAAGACACATCACTTTATTAAAGTTGATATGACTTAAAGTTGATGTGAATAGTGATGGACTTGACATGAATAGTGAAAGCTAGTGGAGGGAAAACTTTGGGTTTTGGCTCCAAAATTCATTTAATTATTAGATAAAATTAATGGAAATTGATTATTATTTTTGGAAAATATATAATCAAAAGCTTTACACCTTTTTGAGATATGTCAACATTCTTCTTCTTCTTCTCTTCTCTCCTTCTCTTTCACGCCCCAATGGGCAAAACTCACTATTTTTTCATCAACAAAAACCGTGAGCATGAGGGAAGCTATGGTGGATTTTCATGGTGGAAATCCAAGTGCTAGCACACTTACGAGACTTGCGAAGGTGGTAGGGAGGTTCACCCATGAGCCGGGATCCGTTTGACGAGGCTTGGAGCTCCGTTTCTCAACTCAAAATTCTGTTTTTGGAGGCAGTGGACTGCTCATCATTTTGGCGCCCTTGGCAGTGAGCCTTTTGGCTTCATTCGTCTCCAAATCGACTCAACCGATCGATGTGAGTATTCCGCCATCTCCGTTGATGTATTCACACATTGTTTTCATGTCTTTTTTGATCTTGGGACCTAGATTATTACCAACAATGGCATCAAGAGCTATTGGTTCAAGCATGAAATTGTAGGGCTTAAAATTTGGGTAAATGTTTGTTGAGCATGATTTGAAAAAATTGATTGTTTAAGTATGCTTATAACATGTCTAATTTCATTTTGGTTGGACCAATTTGTTGAAAATTGATTTGGAATAATTTTCCCCAAAAAATATCATGTTGGCCGAATGTAATGTGAATTTTGGATTCTTGGAATTTTTTGATTTTGATTCATTGGATGAGTTAGAATCATGTAGGATGATGTTAATTTAAGACGAATTGGATTGGATTTTGAATTGAACATAAATACCCAATTGCTTCACTTGGCCGAATGGTATAATGCCCTAATGATATGTCTTGCCCAATTGTTCTTGTATTTTTGATTTTATGACATTGGATGTGTATGAAATCAAAGTGGATGCTGATTTGATGTCGATTGTGGGTTCGATTGGATTGAAACCGAATCGGACACAAAATCCTTCCTTGGCCGAGACTAAAGAAGCATGTAAATGGGTTTGATTTTTCAATTTGTGTGTTGGACATATAATGATGAATTGAGTATGATTAATTGGACTAATTTAGTTTTGGGAATGTTGACTTAGTTGATTAATCATGTAATGCACTTTAGGTAATTAAATTGCGGAATTGGATTCATGAAATTTAATTATTTAGGCTTAAATTGGATTTGGTCTTCTTATGTTGTAATTGGGCCTATTGGGCTTGATTTTATCAAGTTGGGTTTAGGCCAAATGGATTAGATCCAATTGGGCCCAAAACCACTTCCGTTAAGCCCAAATGCGACTTAATGAACCTTTAAAGTTCAATTGGGCCTAATGGGCCAAGATTGATTTATGGGCTTATTGGGTAAATCCCGGATTGGACTTTGGTTATCGGTTTGACCCGAGTTGACCAAAAGTCCACGCCTTAACAATCAATTAAAAGCCCATTGGACTTTAATTGAATTGACGTTAGACTTTAATCGGTCTTTGAGACGCGTTACGATTAAAGTTAGAATTTAAATCGTAAAAGGTTTATTAATAAAGTGTAATGTTTAATTTGGAATTGAATAGTGAATTAGTATTAAGTTCATGTTAAATTAGATTTAATAATATAGTTTAATTTAATTCATGAATTCGTACTTCAAGTACTTATTCTCAAAAACGAGTTTGACTCGAACCAATCAAATCGTGTTTGAACATTGGATGATCACTTAATTATCAGATTAATTAATTTGATTAGATTGATTGATAGCATGCTTATGTGTGTGAATACGTGGTTGTGTTGAATAAATAATGTATATCGGATGGATATTAGATGGGTGGGCAATTTTAGAAATTGTTGTAATAAATTCGATTTATTAAATTGGACCTGCGTGTCCAGCCTTATCACCTTCATTCTCTTTGTATTCTCTTCTCACCTATTCCCCTATATGTATATGAGGTTTCTTATGATGATGAGACTTTAACAAAGATAATTAAATTGGTAGCCAATTTGTACGCGAAAAACCCTCGTTAAATATCAAGCGTTTATTTTCCTTCCATTGAGTGATTCTTGCTCAAGATCCGAGATTGGCAGGGGTTGTTGGCCAAAGTCAAGCCCTTGTCCGTCAAGGATGTGCTTTAATCACGAGGCTTTGTTCCATATCGGTGTCGTGTCCAAGTTGTGGTATGTTGGCCAAAGTCAAGACCACTTCTTGTCCATTGACATTAATTACGAAGCTTCCATGTCAATGGGTCCGGGCTTGACTGGGATCACTAGGTTTGTTGTGCCAAAGCCAAGGCCTAGTTGATTCAGAGAAAAAGGTTAGGGTATATATTGGATATATAGGCATATATTAGATATATAGGCATATATTAGATATATGTTTGGGACTTGGAAGTCCACCTACTGGATCTAGAAGTGGATGGGATCCAATTGATCTTCGAGATCTACCTAGTAAACTATCATACAATTTGTTGGCCAAAGTCAGATTGTGTGATACTTTAACGGGATCCTAGCCCACTAGGAAACACGGTTTCCCGAGTACTCGACAGAGGGTTAGAGGTTCGACGAAAAATAGTGGGAGGCAAGAATTGAACTTGCAATATTCGTTCAATTACTCGCCATACGCGCTCAAACAAATATCACTCGTTAAATAAATTAAAAGTATTAGTTTGACTAATATTTAAATTGTTGTTTTAATAAACAGTTGGACTGTATTATAGTTGATTATATAATTGGATTATAGTAATCAATATATTTGAATTAATTAATTTCGATTTACAATTGATTTTATAATTGGATTATAGTAATCAATGTAATTGAGGTTGATTAATTTAAATCATATTTGATTGTATAGTTGGACTATGAACCATTATAGTACCTATAATAAATTGATTAAATGGTTAGACTATTGTGAAATCAAGAAAGAATTGAAAAGTTGAATATTTAAAATATATATATCCTCAGATTAAATGTTTTAAATGATTTAATTTTCAATTGGGAATAAATAATAGGTTACTTTATTTGATAAAATAACTTATTATACCAAGGCCCATAATTAAGCGAATAAGAAGAGCATAAAATCTTTGAAGATTTATGTGATGATGACTTTAGTGCTTAATTAATATACTTGACAATAAATCTATTTTATAGTCAAAGTTTGCAATTGGGCAAGTTGCACAAGGTGCATATCGTTTCGATATTCCGAAACCCAAGCCTTGGCCAAAGGTTTGTAAAATATTTGAAAAAGATAATGACATATCCCAAAGTGACTACCATTTGGATATGGAAGACACGAAGGAATTAAAGAAAGGGCGAGGCTCTAACTTAAAAATATTTGTCAAAGTTATGTTCACTAATAGTATTGAAATTGGATTTTAAATACTTAGTGTGGTACATAGAATATATGTACTGATGTTAAGAATCCGCTATGAGCTGGATACTAACTTCAAGCCGAGATTTCTCTGCGAATCGGAAACATGACGAAAGTCGCTGTTTCGACCGTAGATACCTAAGTTTAAAAACAACCTAAGGTATGTACTTAAATCAGGAAATGTTATGATGTAACTAGTTTGACTAGAGACATTATCTCTATATCAGTGTTTAATCCGATGCGGATAAAACCTTTATATTCTAGAACACTAAGTGTTTCATTATAAAAAGATGATACTGAGATAAATACATTAGATGTAATAACAGAATTTATATTTTGAATAAATAAAATCTCAAACATATAAAATGACAAATAATAGCTCAAATTGATTTGATCAATAGAGACTTATTTGTGGCATTGTTGTCTAGGACACAATTAAACAAGACTCGTATATCCACACTTTTGAAGAGTGGGTACTAGGACTGATTTGACTATTCAAATAAAGTCTGCGAATCTAGTTTATTAGGTTAAATACCTAAAATACTATTTACTTGGTAATAGTAAAAGGGCCACCGATCTGTTAGCCTTATTCATGGTGAAGTTAGTTTATTAGGTTAAATACCTAAAATACTATTTACTTGGTAATAGTAAAAGGGCCACCGATCTGTTAGCCTTATTCATGGTGAAGTTAGTGGGCCCATATCTAGCTAGGCTAGATGTGAACATGAATATTTCGTGACCTTAACGGATGTGGCATCACGTTGTGGTTATGTGTTTCTTTTGAAGAACACAGATCGGAGACTTTTGAAGTTTGACACGAAGTAAATAAACAGATCGGCTATAGTATTATTCCGCCACGGTAAGATCGTATTGGAAAATACTTAAGCGGTAAGTTTCATATGTACATGAAAGAGTATGGTATTCTTTCATATGAGGACTCCTCACGAGACACGTCAGTTAGACGGTGTGTCCGAACTAAAACCAAATTTTGTTGGACATGATAAGGTTTATCACGAGTCGCTCTGAGCTACTGTTTCCTTCAATAGGATATGTATTAACAGTGCAAAACTTATTTAGAATAAGGGTCCATATAAATCTGATTGACAGATGTCATATAGGATATGAGTAGGGAAGAAACGAGGTTTCTCATTCCTGATAATTTGGGTATGCCAGGCATAACGTTTGGTTGATACCAAACTAAAAGACCCAAATTGGATAAGTGCCAATATAGGTTATCCTAAGGGAAACCTTAAGTATAGTACTTATAAATCCCACATGAGAACAATTTGATTGTTGCTCACCATGCGTTTTCCTGAGAGGAATACCGATATGCAGTGGTCAGTGGGAGGATAGTGATACTCGATGAAAATCAGAGTAATTCTATTCAAGGCACGAAGTCCTTAATGGAACACAAACAGTTCATCAATAATGAATCTGTACCATTAATCTTCAAATACACAAGAACTTCGTAGATCGGATAGAGTCAGAAAACAACCTAGGGTATGAGTTTCTGATCTAACCTCATAAAGATTTCAATCTTATGAAGGTATATCCACCGACTACGTTTTGAGGAAGTGATACGAGGTATCGACTCCTTATTATGGCAAAGTGCCATAAGTCCGAAATGGATTCCATGTATAACAACTACTTTGGATACTAGTTGTTGTACCGCAAGGCATTGTGCCTATTGGTACATTAAACGTCTTCAAGGAAGACATACATGGAAGGCAACATACCAACGTACAAAGCTGGGCTTTTGACGGAAAGCTATCGTTATCAACATTGTGTTAATAACGGTTCATCCTTTTACCTGTTGCCATGGTAAATCCATTTTGAAGATACTTGAAGATAATACTGTATATTTCATTTATGAAATGTGTCATTGTAGATCAAAATCGCTTTCCTGAAAAGGAAACCTTTTGGAGAATGTTACAACATCTGACGATTTTGTATAACCGACAAACAAGGTTTGCGGGTTATTCGATCCATGTTTGGATTGAAGCAAGCATAAGGTTCTTGGAACTGATGTTTTTTGAAATAATCATAATGGTTTATGATTTGTCTCAAAACGAAATAATTCTTGTGTATATAAGGAGGTTAGTGGGAGAGGGCACTGACAGTGAAATTCCCATAAAGCTATTGTTGAAAGCTTGGCTTTCATAGATTTCTTTCAATAGGAATTCTCCGTAGAATTCTGGGGAGTAACAACCTTTATTCTAGGAATAAAGATCTACTGGGATAGATTTGGAGTTTGTTAACACTCTCTGGGAATTGTACATTTTAAATGTACTTGTATTGATGTCTCATACGCTTCGAGCAGATGGAGTCACAATCGGGTCAATCCTAGTGATAGTCACTAAATTGAAATTAAGAACATCTTTTAGTATCTTAGAGAACTAAAGATGCTGTCTTAAACTATGGAGAAGGAGAACTTGAAGTGACTGGGATCACTGCTGCAAGTTTCCAAACAATTAAATACTACGGTACTATAAAGTTTGAATTACAGGACAGTGAGCAGGATATCTTCCGAGCAAGATAACTGTTGCCGAATAAACAACATATTCGGATTATTGCTGCAGCTGAGGCAGCAATAGAAGCCATTTGGGTCGAAAATAAATCTAATTAGATTAGATATAGTTCTTTTAGCAGATGAGCTAGGCGTCAGCACAGGCTAAGGAATTAAAGGTCTCATCGACGATCCAGATATATACTTCTATATCATATGATTCGTTCGGATCATACATCGTGGCGATGTGATGATCGTGCAAATCGCATCAGACGATAATCAAACAAATCCGCTGACGAAAACCTTTCCTCAGCAATTTGAGCGAACCGTACGTAGTTCGGGTGTGGGACACTTGAGTGACTAGCTATATGCCAAGTGGGAGATTGTTGGACAAAATGACCCATAGCGTCACTATTTGCACAGAACATTGTGTTGTTGTAGCAAATTAACTATGTGACAAGGAAATTACACTCTCATCATTTGTGATAAGATCACCATAGATATATAAATGAAGAGAGGTCATTATGATTAGTTCCTGGACTGAGAATGATATGAGACATTATCAGTCCCCGTAGGATTAATCATTAAATATCCCTAGCCGGAGTATTATCGAGACTGGACATCGATAATGCGGAATAGGCTAGTATTGCACTTGTGTGCGTTGTGAGGGCACAACACATAGTTCTTATATATATATAAGTATTGGATACTTATGCAAGTGCGATAGGAGGTCGTGTTTCACCGATGGTACGGGAAACAGCTTCGCTCTGGATAGACCCTTTGGAATCCCATTGGTATTATGACTATGTGTCTATGGGAGGCCGAAATCAAGGCAGATGTCTATAGTCTTAACCTGAGACTTACATCGCTAATACTTACGATAATCGGTAGACTTTGGTCTTGGTGGTACAGGGCTTTAACCGGTTCTACGTACACCACTTCTGGGTTTATCAGAGAGTCGTAGTGTATTGGGTGTGATGTCAAGACGGAAGTATCACTTCAGTCATATTGGAGATGATGTCATGCAGGATACGGTATTATTGCTCTTAAGTGATGCGCATCCAATCGTGAAATTATGACCAGGTCATGAATATCCGATTATAGAGACTAGTTACCAGACATCCGACATGTGCTTCGGACGGGGCAGACACTTATCCAGCCCCAGCCCTAGCACGTGACTATCCGATACTGGGCCGATACACACAATACAATGGTATACTACGCTTGATACAGATCTTTATATTCTTAAATGGATATGTCCGGAGAATTGGGTAGACTTGGTGCTTTGCTAGGAGTCGACCTTGTCTCGTAAATCGGTAGAACGTAGTACTTAGTACGTACATGATTCGGATACTCCGACGACCGTATTTATTGCCAACTTATCCGGGGATCTCATGGGTCGCTTCCCGATAATCCACCGGTGATGCACAACTCGCACTCTTGAATAATCTGGGATTATATAGAAAAGAGAGAAAATTAATCTAGGATTAATTACGGAGATATTTTATCTAGGATAAAATATCGTCTAGAGAGAGATAACGATTAATTTGGAATTAATCGGTAAATTAATATATTCGATTATTAAATGAAATTAGATTTCGACGCGGAAATTAAAATTAGATTTTAATTCGGGCGAACGAATTAATTTAGAATTAATTCGTTAGCGACGTGAATAGTGAATTCGCTAGGTGTAACATTTAATTACGACGCGACGGAAAAATCATTAATTTGGAATTAACGAACCCGAGCCCGAGTGTGATTGCGAGCGCATTCGTATTTCGAATTCGAGTGCGGCGACGCAAGTCACATCAAGCGTCAAATCATTCGTCACATCAAGCGTCAAATCAAATGTCACTTTGAGTGATGTGATTGATTGATGTGATTGATTGATTGTAAGACACATCACTTTATTAAAGTTGATATGACTTAAAGTTGACGTGAATAGTGATGGACTTGACATGAATAGTGAAAGCTAGTGGAGGGAAAACTTTTGGTTTTTGGCTCCAAAATTCATTTAACTTATTAGATAAAATTAAATGGAAATTGATTATTATTTTTGGAAAATATATAATCAAAAGCTTTACACCTTTTTGAGATATGTCAACACTTTCTTCTCTCTCATTCTCTCATTCTCTTTCACGCCCAAATGGGCAAAACTCACTGTTTTTTCATCAACAAAACCGTGAGCATGAGGGAAGCTAGGGTGGATTTTCATGGTGGAAATCCAAGTGCAAGCACACTTACGAGACTTGCGAAGGTGGTAGGGAGGTTCACCCATGAGCCGGGATCCGTTTGACGTGGCTTGGAGCTCCGTTTCTCAACTCAAAATTCTGTTTTTGGAGGCAGTGGACTGCATCATTTTGGCGCCCTTGGCAGTGAGCCTTTTGGCTTCATTCGTCTCCAAATCGACTCAACCGATCGATGTGAGTATTCCGCCATCTCCTTTGATGTATTCACACATTGTTTTCATGTCTTGTTTGATCTTGGGACCAAGATTATTACCAACATAATTGACATATCCCAAAGTGACTACCATTTGGATATGAAAGACACGAAGGAATTAAAGAAAGGGCGAGGCTCTACTTTAAAATTATTTGTCAAAGTTATGTTCACTACTAGTATTGAAATTGGATTTTAATACTTAGTGTGGTACATAAAATATATGTTTGATGTTCAGAATCCGCTATGAGCTGGATACTGACTTCAAGCCGAGATTTCTCTGCGAATCAGAAACGGGACGAAAGTCGCTGTTTCGACCGTAGATACCTAAGTTTAGGAACTACCCTTTGGGTATGTACTTAAATTAGGAAATGCTATGATGTAACTAGTTTGACTAGAGACATTATCTCTATATCAGTGTTTAATCCGATGGGGATAAAACCTTTATATTCTAGAACACAAAGTGTTTCATTATATAAAGATGATACTGAGATAAATACATTAGATGTAAATAACAGAATTTATATTTTGAATATAAATAAAATCTCAAACATATAAAATGACAAATAAATAGCTCAAATTGATTTGATCAATAGAGACTTATTTGTGGCATTGTTGTCTAGGACACAATTAAACAAGACTCGTATATCCACACTTTTGAAGAGTGGGTACTAGGACTGATTTGACTATTCAAATAAGGTCTGCGAATCTAGTTTATTAGGTAAAATACCTAAAATACTATTTACTTGGTAATAGTAAAAGGGCCACCGATCTGTTAGCCATATTCATGGTGAAGTAAGTGGGCCCATATCTAGCTAGGCTAGATGTGAACATGAATATTTCGTGACCTTAACGGATGTGGCATCACGTTGTGGTTATTGTTTCTTTTGAAGAACCAGATCGGAAACTTTTGAAGTTTCGACACGAAGTAAATAAACAGATCGGCTATATTATCCGCCACGATAAGACCGTAATGGAAAATACTTAAGTAGTAAGTTTCATACGTAATGAAAGAGTACGGTATTCTTTCATATGAGGACTCCTCCCGACACGTCAGTTAGACGATGTGTCCGAACTAAAACCGAATTTTGTTGGACATGATAAGGTTTATCACGAGTCGCTCTGAGCTACTGTTTCCTTCAATAGGATATGTATTAACAGTGCAAAACTTATTTAGAATAAGGTTCCATATAAATCTGTTTGACAGATATCATATAGGATATGAACAGGAAAGAAACAGGGTTTCTCATTCCTGATAATTTGGGTATGCCAGACATAACGTTTGGATGATACCAACTATAAGACCCAAATTGGATAAGTGCCAATATAGGTTATCCTAAGGGAAACATTAAGTATAGTACTTATAAATCTCACATGAGAACAATGTGATTGTTGCTCACCATGCGTTTTTCCTGAGAGGAATACCGATATGCGTGGTCAGTGGGAGGATAGTGATACTCGATGAAAATCGGAGTAATACTGTTCAAGGCACGAAGTCCTTAATGGAACACAAATAGTTCATCTATGATGAATCTATACCATTAATCTTCAAATACACAAGAAACTAGTAGATCGGATAGAGTCAGAAAACACCTAGGGTATGGGTTTCTGATCTCACCCCAATAAAGATGTCAATCTTATGAAGGTGTACCATCCGACTACGTTTTGAGGAAGTGATACGAGGTATCGACTCCCCGTTTATGGCTAAGTGCCATGAGTTCGAAATGGATTCCATGTATAACAATTATTTTGGATACTAGTTGTTGTACCACAAGGCATTGTGCCTATTGGTGCATTAAATGTCTTCAAGGAAGACATACATGGAAGGCAACATACCAACGTACAAAGTTGGGCTTTTGACGGAAAGGTATCATTATCAACATTGTGTTAATAACGGTTCAACCTTTTACCAATTGCCATAGTAAATCCATTTTGAAGATGCTTGAAGATAACTGTATATTTCATTTATGAAATGTGTCAGTTTCAAATCAAAATCGCTTTCCTGAAAATGAAACCTTTTGGAGAATGTTTATAACATTCTGACGATTTTGTATAACCGACAAACAAGGTTTGCGGGTTATTCTATCCTGTTTGGATTAATGCAAGCATAAGGTTCTTGGAACTATCGTTTTGAAATAATCATAATGGTTTATGATTTGACTCAAAACGAAATAATTCTTGTTTATATAAGGAGGTTAGTGGGAGAGCGCACTGACAGTGAAATTCCCATAAAGCTATTGTTGAAAGCTTGGCTTTCAATAGAAATTCTCTGTAGAATTCTAGGGAGTAACAACCTTTATTCAAGGAATAAAGATCTACTGGGATAGATTTGGAGTTGTTAACACTCTCTGGGAAATTGTACATTTAAAATGTACTTGATAGGGTGTCTCATACGCTTCGAGCATATGAAGTCACGATCAGGTCAATCCAAGTAATAGTCACTGGATTAAAGATTAAGAACATCTGTTAGTATCTGAGAGAACTAAAGATGTTGTCTTAAACTATGGAGAATGAGAACTTGAAGTGACTGGGATCACCGCTGCAAGTTTCCAAATAATTAAATATTATGGTACTATAAAGTTTGAATAACGGGACAGTGAGCTGGAAATCTTCCAATCAAGATAACTGTTGCCGAATAAACAACAAATGCAGATTATTTCTGCAGCTGAGGCAGCAAAAGAAGCCATTTGGATCGAAAATAAATCTAATTAGATTAGATATAGTTCTGTTAGCAGCTGAGCTAGGCGTCAGCACAGGCTAAGGAATTAAAGGTCTCATCGACGATCCAGATATATACTTCTATATCATCTGATTCGTTCGGATCATACATCATGGCGATGTGATGATCGTATAAATCGCGTCAAACGATAATCGAACAAATCCGCTGACGAAAACCTTTCCTCAGCAATTTGAGCGAACCGTACATAGTTCGGGTGTGGGACACTTGAGTGACTGGCTATATGCCAAGTGGGAGATTGTTGGACAAAATGACCCATAGCGTCACTATTTGCACAGATCATTGTGTTGTTGTAGCAAATTAACTATGTGACAAGGAAATTGCACTCTCATCATTTGTGATTAGATCACCATAGATATATAAATGAAGAGAGGTCCCTATGATTAGTTCCTGGACTGAGAATGATATGAGACATTATCAGTCCCCGTAGGATTAATCATTAAATATCCCTAGCCGGAGTATTATCGAGACTGGACATCGATAATGCAGAATAGGCTAGTATTGCACTTGTGTGCGTTGTGAGGGCACAACGACATAGTTCTCATATATAAAAGTATAGGATACTTATGCAAGTGCGATAGGAGGTCGTGTTTCACCGATGGTACGGGAAACAGCTTCGCTCTGGATAGACCCCTCGGAATCCCATTGGTATTATGACTATGTGTCTATGGGAGGCCGAAATCAAGGTAGGTGTGTGTATAGTCTTAACCTGAGACTTACATCGCTAATACTTACGATAATCGATGGACTTTGGTCTTGGTGGTACAGGGCTTTAACCGGTTCTGCGTACACCACTTCTGGGTTTATCAAGAGTCGTAGTGTATTGGGTGTGATGTCAAGACGGAAGTATCACTTCAGTCATAATGGAGATGATGTCAGGCAGGATACGGTACTAGTGCTCTTGAGTGTTGCGCAACCAATCGGGATATTGTGACCAGGTCATGAATATCCGATTATAGAGACTATGTTACCAGACATCCGATATGTGCTTCGGACGGGGTAGACACTTATCCAGCCCCAGCCCTAGCACGTGACTATCCGATACTGGGCCGATACACATAATACAATGGTATACTACGTGTTTTGCTAGGAGAATTGGGTAAACATCGTGCTTTGCTAGGAGCCGACCTTGTCTCGTAAATTAGTAGAACGTAGTACTTGGTACGTACGTGATTCAGATACACCGACGACCGTATTTACTGCCAACGTATCCAGGGATCTCATGGGTCGCTTCCCGATAATGCACCGATGATGCATAACTCGCACTCATTAATAATCTGGGATTATATAGAAGAAAGAGAAAATTAATCTGGGATTAATTACAGAGATATTTTATCTGGGATAAAATATCGTCTAAAGAGAGAGATTGATTAATTTGGAATTAATCGGTAAATTAATATATTCGATATATTAAACGAAATTAGATTTCGATGTGGAATTAAAATTAGATTTTAATTCGGGCGAATGAATTAATTTAGAATTAATTTGTTAGCGACGTGAATAGTGAATTCGCTAGGCGTAACCATTTAATTACGACGCGACGGAAAAATCATTAATTTGGAATTAGCGAACCCGAGCCCGAGTGTGATTGCGAGCGCATTCGTATTTCGAATTCGAGTGCGGCGACGCATGTCACATCAAGCGTCAAATCAATAGTCACATCAAGCGTCAAATCAAAAGTCGCTTTGAGTGATTGATTGATTGATTGATTGATGGATGGATTGATGGATTGACTTGCATCACATCACTTTATTAAAGTGACATGTGAATAGTGATGCAAGTGGGTGGATAGTTACCTTGATGGATGTGTAATTGATTTACATATATTTATTGGATAAAATAAATGGAAAATGCTTATTATTTTTGGAAAAATATATAAGTCATTCTTGTAAATCATTTATACAATTAATCCATTTGCACCTTTTAGCTTTTCTTTCTCTCTCCTCTCACGCTTGGGGCTTTTCTTCTCTTCACTGTACAGCTCACAGGCGTGAGCTTTGGGGAGGCAATGAGTGGATTTTTCATGGACAATCCAAGTGCTAGCACACTTGCGACTATTGCGAAGGTGTTAGGGAGGTTCACCCATGAGGCGGGACTCATCCGATGGAGTTTGGAGCTTCGAAATGAGACCCGAATTAGCTCAAACCAGTGAGCAAATCTGCACAATGGCGTGAGCAAGGCAGTGGGCTTTATGGCTTGATTCGTCTTCAAATCGACATAACCGATCAATGTAAGTTTTCCGCTATCTTCGTTGGTGTATTCGCCATTAATTTCATGTCTTGTGTCTTGGGCTTGGACCTAGATAATAACCAACTTAAAACACTTTAGTGTTCTAGAATATAGCAACGGATTGAACACTGATATAGAGATAATGTTTCTAGTCAAACTAGTTACATTATAACAGTTTCCTAATTTAGGTACATACCCGAAGGTAGTTCCTAAACTTAGGTATCTACAGTCGAAACAGCGACTTTCGTCCCGTTTCCGATTCGCAGATTAACCTCAGCTTTAAGTCATTATCCTGCTCACAGCAGATTCTGAACATTAATACATATATTTTATGTACCATACTAAGTATTTTAAAATCCGATTTTAATACTAGTAATGGACATAATATTGACAAACATTCTTAAAGTCAGAGCCTTTCCCTTTCTTTAATTCCTTCGTTCTGCCATATCCAAACGACAGCCACTTCGGGATATGTCCTTTATCTTCCCAGAAGATAATAACGATATTGCCTTTACCCCTTTTCAATATTTCAGAAGTCTTTGGCCATATCCAAACGACGCACTCGAATTCGAAATACGAATGCGCTCACAATCACACTCGGGCTCGGGTTCGTTAATTCCAAATTAACGATTTATCCGTTGCGTCGTAATTAAATGATTACGACTAGCGAATTCACTATTCACGTCGCTAACGAATTAATTCTAAATTAATTCGTTCATCCGAATTAAAATCCAATTTCAATTCCGCGTCAAAATCTAATTTCGTTTAATATATCAAATATATCAATTTACCGATTAATTCCAAATTAATCGTTATCTCTCTTTTATTAATATTTTATCCTAGATAAAATATCTCCGAAATTAATCCTGGATTAATTTCTCTCTCATCGAATTAATCCCAGATTAATTAAAGTGCGAGTCATACTTCATCGGTGTATCATTGGGACGTGGACCAAGAGATCCCCGAATATGTTGGCAGTAAATCGGGTCGTCGGACTATCCAAACACGTACGTACCAAGTACTACGTTTTACCGATTCACAAGACAAGGTTGGCTTCTAGCAAAGCGCCATGCCTACCCAATTCTCCGGAAATATTCTTACAGGAATATGTGATCTATATCAAGCGTAGTATACGGTAGTATTGCGTATTTCGATCCAGTATCGGACTGTCACGTGCTAGGCCTGGGGCTGGAGTTGTGTCTGCCCCGTACGAAGCATATGTCGGATGTCTGGTAACTAGTCTCTATAATCGGATATACATGACCTAGTCATAATAACCCGATGGCCGCGCAGCACTTAAGAGTACTAATACCGTATCCTACGTGACATCATCTCCACTTTGACTGGAGTGATACTTCCGTCTTGACATCACACCCAATACTCTACGATTCTCAATATACCTAGTATCGGCATACACAGAACCGGTTAAAGCCCTAGACGACCTCAACCAAAGTATATTGATTGTCGTAAGCATTAGCGGTGCAAGTCTTAGGTTAAGACCAAATACACCTACCCTGATGTCGGACTCCCATAGACACATAGTCAAACTACCAATGGGATTCCGAAGGGGTCTATCCAGAGCGAAGATGTTTCCCGTACCGTCGGTGAAACACAACCTCCTACCGCACTTATATAAGTATACAATACTTAAGTATATGAGAACTACGCCGTTGTGCCCTCACAACGCGCACAAGTACGATACTAGTCTTTTACGTATTTATCGATGTCCAATCTCGATAATACTCTGACTAGGGATATTTAATGATTTATCCTTCGTTGATTGATACTGTCTCATATCATTCTCAATCAAGGAACAAATCGTAAGGACCTCTCATCATTTATACATCTTGGTGATCTAATCACAAATGATAAGATTGCAATTTCCTTTGTCACATAGTTAATTTGTACAACAACACAATGATCTGTACAAATAGTGACGCTATGGGTCATAACTGTCCAACAATCTCCCACTTGGCCTATAGCCAGTCACTCAAGTGTTTAACACCCGAACTATGTACGGTTTGCTCAAATTGCTGAGAAATGGTTTTCGTCAGCGGATTTTCATGATTATCGTCTGATGTGATTTATACGATCATCACATCGCCACGACGTATGATCTGAATGAATCAGATGAATAGTGGAAGTATATATCTGGATCGTTGATGAGACCATTAATTCTTTAGCCTGTGCTGACGCCTAGCTCAGCTGCTAACAGAAATATATCTAATCTAATTAGATTTATTATTGACCCAGATTTCTTCAATTGCTGCCTCAGCTGCTGCAATTTATCCGCATTTATTGTTTATTCGGTAACAGTATCTTGCTTGGAAGATTTCCAGCTCACTGTACCATTATTCAAACTGTATAGTACCGTTTGCGACTTTCAGTCGTTTTTTGGTTTGGAAACTTGCAGTAATGATCCCAGTCACTTCAAGTTCTCCTTCTCCATAGATTAAGACAGCATCCTTAGATCTCTAAGATTCTAATGGATGTTCTTAACATCAATCCAATGACCATCACCCAGATTGGCCTGATTGTGAATCCATATGCTCAAAGCATATGAGACACCAGGTCATGTACATTTTTCAATGTACAAGTTCTCGCAGAGTTTTAACAACTTAATCTATCCCAGTAGATCCTTATTCCTAGAATAAAGGTTGTTACTCCCAAGAATTCTACGGAGAATTTTATTCGAAAGCCAAGCTTTCGTCGATTATTTTATATGGGAATTTCATTTCCAAGAAATGAATATGTTATCATTATTTTATCAAAGGACATTCTTGTCAGTGCGCTCCCACTAACCTTCTTATATACACAAGAATTATTTTTTTGAATTAAATCATACACCATTATGATTTCATCAAAACATTAATTCCAAGAACCTAATGCTTGCTTCAATCCAAACGTGGATCGAATAACCTGCAAACCTTATTTACTGGTTTTAGTACGACAAAATCGTCAGGATGTTATAAACATCCTCCAAAGGGTTTCCGTTTAAGGAAAGCGATTTTGATCTTTAACTGACACATTTCATAAATGAAACGTGCAGCTACTGCAAGCATTTTCCAAATGGATTTTTCGTGGCAACAGGTAAAAGGTTGAACCGTAATCAACACAATGTTGATAACGATACCTTTCCGCTACAAGCCTAGCTTAGTACGTTGGTATGTTGCCATCCATGTATGTCTTCCTTGAAGACTTATGCAGTACCTATGGGCACAATGCCTTTTGGTACATCAACTAGTGTCCAAACATAGTTGTTATACATGGAATCCATTTTGGACTCATGGCACTTTGCCATGACGGAAGTCGATACCTTGTATCACCCCTTCTTACGTAGTCGGTTGGTATACCTCAACAAGATTGACATCTTTATGAGGTGAGATCAGAAACCCATACCCACAGGTTGTTTTCTGATTCTCTCCGATCTACGCAATTTCTTGTGTATACGAAGATTAACGGAATAGTTTCATCCTTGATGAATATTTGTGTTCCATTAAGGACTTCGTGCCTGAAACAGTATTACTCCTACTTCCGATTTTCATCATCGAGTTATACCGTCCTCCCACTGACCACGGCATATCGGTAATCCTCTAAGGAAGACCGCATGGCGAGCAACAATTACAATTGTTCTCTAGTGAGATGTATAAGTACTATACTTATGGTTTTTCCTAGGATAACCTATATTTGGCACTTATCCGATTTGGGTTCTTGTTTGGTATCATCCAAACGTAAGCCTAGCATCCCAAATCTACAGGAGTGTGAAACCCAGTTTCTTTCCCGTTCATATCTAATATTATGAAATCTGTCAAACAGATTTTAATGGAACTTATTCTAAATAAGTTTTGCACTGTTAATGCTTCTTTGAAGGAAAAGGTAGCTCATAGCGACTCATGATTAACCTTATCATCTCCAACAAAATTCGGTTTCTCCGTACGGACACACTGTCAAACTGACGTGTTCCAGGAGGAGTCCTCATTTGAAAGAATACTGTACTCTTTCAAGTATATTTGAAACTTATTGCTTAAGTATTTTCCATTTACGGTCTTACCGTGACGGTTTAATACTTCAGCCGATCTGTTTGTCTATTTCGTGTTGAAACTCTAAAAGTTTCCGATTTATGTTCTTTAAAAGAAACACATAACCATAACGTGATGCCACATACGTTAAGGTCACGAAACATTCATATCCATATCTAGCCTAGCTAGATATGGGCCCACTTACTTCACTATGAATAGGGCTATCAAATCGGTGGCACTAGCACTTTTACCAAGTAAATAGTGTTTTAGGTACCATACCTAATAAAATAGATTCGTAGACTTTATTTGATCAGTCAAATCAGTCCTAGTACCCACTCTTCAAAAGTGTGGATAAACGACTCTTGTTTAATTGTGTCCCAGACAACAGTGCCATAATTTAGTTTCATCTGATCAGATCAGTATGAGCTATTAGTTTGTCATATTATATGTTTGAGATTTTATTTATATTCAAAATATAAATACTGTTATTCACATCTAATGTGTTTATCTCAATATCATCTTTATACAATAAAACACTTTAGTGTTCTAGAATATAAAGGTTCATCCGCAACGGATTGAACACTGATATAGAGATAATGTTTCTAGTCAAACTAGTTACATTATAACAGTTTCCTAATTTAGGTACATACCCGAAGGTAGTTCCTAAACTTAGGTATCTACGGTCGAAACAGCGACTTTCGTCCCGTTTCCGATTCGCAGATTAACCTCAGCTTGAAGTCATTATCCTGCTCACAGCAGATTCTGAACATTAATACATATATTTTATGTACCATACTAAGTATTTTAAAATCCAATTTTAATACTAGTAATAGACATAATATTGACAAACATTCTTAAAGTCAGAGCCTTGCCCTTTCTTTAATTCTTTCGTGTCTGCCATATCCAAACGACAGCCACTTCGGGATATGTCCTTTATCTTCCCAGAAGATAATAACGATATTGCCTTTACCCTTTTCAATATTTCAGAAGTCTTTGGCCAAGCCTTGGATTTCTAGAATATTGACGTAAAGTGCGCCTTGCGCTACTTAACTAATTGCAAAGTTTGACTTCGTCTCCTTGAGATTAGTCATTAATTCTCCAAGAATTATTAATTGCAAATTAATACTTCTTAAATCTAAACATAGATTTATTACAAGTATGTTGAATTAAGCACTTTAAGTCATCATTACATAATTCTTCCAAAGATTTTGCTCTACTAATTGCTTAATTCCGGGTTTAGGCATAATAGGTTATTTTATCAAATAAAGTAACTTATTATCTATTTCCAGGACCATCCTAAAATTTTATTCCCAATTAGAAAATTAAACCATTTAAATATTATCTTCCAAGATTATATTTTAAATGTCCAACTTTCAATGTTTCTTGATTTTAATAGTCCAACTATTAATCAATTATTTCTGGTACTATTTATCATAATGATTACAATAATCCAATTATCTAATCAACTATAATATTAATTCAATTATATTGATTACTATAATCCAATTATAAAATCAACTATTTATTGAATTTATTTGAAATAGTCAAACTATATTAATTAAAACAACATTAAATATTAGTCCAACTAATACTTTTAATCATTTGACGAGTGATATTTGTTTGAGCGCGTATGGCGAGTAATTAAACGAATATTGCAAATTCAATTCTTGCCTCCCACTATTTTTCGGCGAGCCTCTAACCCTCTGTCGAGTACTCGGGAAATCGTGTTTCCTAGTGGGCTAGGATCCCGTTAAATGTCACACAATCTTGACTTTGGCCAACAAATTGTATGATAATTAACTAGGTAGATCTCTAAGATCAATTGGATCCAATCCAATTCCTAGGTCCGGTAGGTGGACATCCAAGTCCGAAACATATATCGTATATATGCCTACATATCCAATACGTACCCTAACCTTTTTCCTCTAAATCAACTAGGCCTTGGCTTTGGCACAACAAACCTAATGATCCCAGTCAAGCGCGACCCATTGACCATGGAAAGCTTCGTAATCAATGTCGAGTGACAAAAAGCGGTCTTGACTTTGGCCAACAAACCACAACTTGGACAAGACACCGATATGGAACAAAACTCTCGTGATTCAAACACATCTTCGACGGACAAAGGGCTTGACTTTGGCCAACAACCCAATGCCAATCTCGGATCTTGAGTAAGAAACACTCAATGGAAGGAAAAACGCATGATATTTGATGAGGGTTTTTCGCGTGCAAATTGGCTACCAATTTATTATCTTTGTTAAGGTCGCATCATCATACACCCTTAAACATGCATTCTAAATACATAATAAAGCGCATATGAAAATAAATAATAATGATATGCGGATGGATACTTAACACATTGATCCTAGATCAAATCTCTCCTTTCTCTCTCAAGCTAGCACTTGTATTACTTCTACCCCCGTTACACTACACTTCTAAAGAAACCTCATTTACATTGAGGGGAATAGGTGAGAAGAGAATACAAGAGAACAGAGGTGAAAAGGCTGGACACGCAGGTCCAATTTAATAAATCAAATTTATTACAACAATTTCCAAAATTGCCCTTACCCGACTAATATCCATCCGATATACATTATTCATTCATCACAACCATGTATTCACACAAAGCATGTTATCAATCAATCTAATCAATTAATTAATCTGAAAATTAGTGATCATCCAATGTTCAAACAACGATTTGATTTTGCTCGAGTCAAACTCGTTTTTGCGAATAAGTACTCAAAGTACGAATTCTCGAATTAAATTAAACTACGTCATTAAATCCAATTTAATATGCATTCAATTCTAATTCGTTATTTAACTCCAAATTAAATATCACACTTTAATAATAAACCTTTTACCTTACGACTTAAATTCCAAATTTAATCGTAACGCGTCTCAAAGACCGATTAACGTCCAACGTCAATTCAATTAAAGTCTAATGGGCTTTTAATTGATTTCTTAAGGCATGGACTTTTGGTCAACTCGGGTCAAACCGAATAACCAAAATCCAATCCGGGATTTACCCCATAAGCCCATAAATCAATCTTGGCCCATTAGGCCCATCTAAACTTTAAAGGTTCATTAAGTCGCAATTGGGCTTAACGGAAGTGGTTTTGGGCCCAATTGGATCCAATCCATTTGGCCTAAACCAACTTTGTACAACAAAGCCCAATAAGCCCATTTACAACTTTAAAAGCCCAAATCCAATTCAAGGCCCAATTAATTAAATTCATAAAATCCAATTTCATAATATAATTAATCTAAAGTGCAAATCATGATTAATCACCTAGATCGATATTTCCGAAACAACAAATTAGCCCAATTAATCATGCTTAACATCATCATCACATGTCCAACACGTTAATGAAAAATCAAACCCATTAACATGCTTCTAAGTCTCGGCCAAGGAAGGTAATTTTGTCCGATTTGAATTCAATCCGATTAATTACACAATCGACAACGAATTAACTTCCCGAATGATTTCATACACATCTAATGTTCATAAAATCAAAATTCCAAGACATTAAAGGGCATTATCAATTCGGCCAAGGTGGAATTTGGGGATTTTTGTTCAATTCAAAATTACATCCAATTCAATCTCAAATTAACATCATCCAACATCATTACAACTCATCCAATGAATCAAAATGAAAAAACTCCAAGAATTCCAAACCCTATCACATTCGGCCACACATAAAATATTGGGGAAAATTATTCCAAATGAATTTTCAACAAATTGATCCAACCAATATGCAATTAAACATGTTATAAGCATACTCAAGAATCAATTCATTCAAATCATGCTCAAAACAAATTTACCCAAATTTTTAGCCCTAAAATTTCATGCTTGCACCTAGGCTCTGATACCATTGTTGGTGATTATCTAGGTCCAAAGATCATTAAACAAGCACGATAAAGTGTGGAATACATCTCAAAGGAGTTGCGGAATACTCACATCGATCGGTTGAGACGATTGAAGACAAACAAAACCATTTATTCCCTTCATTTTTGGCCAAGGCAGTGAGTAGTCCACTGCTTGCATTTTTTAGTTTTGAGCTGAGATTTTGAGCTTCAAATCTTCGTCGAACGATTCCCAGCTCAAGGGTAAGTGTCCTAACACCTTCATATGTCTCTCGGGAGTGCTAGCTCACTTGGATTTTGCCACAAAACCCTTGAACTTTGCTTCCAAAATTCGGCCAACCCATGGCAGTTCACTGCCATGGGCGTGAGAGAGAGAGAGTTAGAGGAAGAGAGAGAAGAATTGTGTATGGTTAGTCAAAGCATTTCAAAAATGCTTTATATATTTCCATAAATATATATTAAACATTTACCAAATAAATCATTTAAATAAACAAATGGTAAATGCCTCCACCAACTAATACTATTCCAACAACACACATCAACTATTCATTTCACTTTATTAAAGTGACATGTCTTTCAATCAATCAATCACTCACATCAATCATCAAATGTCACATCACTCAAAGTGACATTTGATTTGACGCTTTGATGTGATGAATGACTGACGCTTTGATGTGACGTGACTTGACGCTTGATGTGACTTGCGTGCCGCACTCGAATTCGAAATACGAATGCGCTCGCAATCACACTCGGGCTCGGGTTCGTTAATTCCAAATTAACGATTTATCCGTTGCGTCGTAATTAAATGATTACGACTAGTGAATTCACTATTCACGTCGCTAACAATTAATTCTAAATTAATTCATTCGTCCCGAATTAAAATCCAATTTCAATTCCGCGTCGAAATCCAATTTCGTTTAATATATCAAATATATCATTTTACCGATTAATTCCAAATTAATCGTTATCTCTCTTTTATTAATATTTTATCCTAGATAAAATATCTCCGAATTAATCCTAGATTAATTTCTCTCTCATCGAATTAATCCAGATTAATTAAAGTGCGAGTCATACTTCATCGGTGTATCATTGGGACGCGGCCCAAGAGATCCCCGATATGTTGGCAGTAAATCGGGTCGTCGGACTATCCGAACACGTACGTACCAAGTACTACGTTTCACCGATTCACAACACAAGGTTGGCTTCTAGCAAAGCGCCATGCCTACCCAATTCTCCGGAAATATTCTTACAGGAATATGTGATCTATATCAAGCGTAGTATACCGTAGTATTGCGTATTTCGATCCAGTATCGGACTGTGACGTGCTAGGCCTGGGGCTGGAGAGTTGTGTCTGCCCCGTACGAAGCACATGTCGGATGTCTGGTAACTAGTCTCTATAATCGGATATACATGACCTAGTCATAATATCTCGATGGCCGCGCAGCACTTAAGAGTACTAATACCGTATCCTACGTGACATCATCTCCACTATGACTGGAGTGATACTTCCGTCTTGACATCACACCCAATACTCTACGATTCTCAATATACCTAGTATCGTTGTACACAGAACCGGTTAAAGCCCTAGACGACCTCAAACAAAGTATATTGATTATCGTAAGCATTAGCGGTGCAAGTCTCAGGTTAAGACCAAATACACCTACCCTGATGTCGGACTCCCATAGACACATAGTCAAACTACCAATGGGATTCCGAAGGGGTCTATCCAGAGCGAAGCTGTTTCCCATACCGTCGGTGAAAACAACCTCCTACCGCACTTGCATAAGTATCCAATACTTAAGTATATGAGAACTACGTCGTTGTGCCCTCACAACGCGCAAAAGTACGATACTAGTCTTTTACATATTTATCGATGTCCAATCTCGATAATACTCTGACTAGGGATATTTAATGATTTATCCTTCGTTGATTGATACTGTCTCATATCATTCTCAATCAAGGAACAAATCATAAGGACCTCTCATCATTTATACATCTTGGTGATCTAATCACAAATGATAAGAGTGCAATTTCCTTTGTCACATAGTTAATTTGTACAACAACACAATGATCTGTACAAATAGTGACGCTATGGGTCATAACTGTCCAACAGAAACAGCTTGCAAAGAACTTTCAATCAAAGAAACTTTTCCAGATGAACAGATGTTTGCCATGAAACAACAGGAAGTCCCTTGGTATGCTAACTATGTCAACTACATTGTGTCAGGAAAATGGCCGTTGGAATGGACAACTCAGCAACTGAAAAAGTTTTTCAAAGAAGTCAAGCACTATGTTTGGGATGAGCCGTACCTGTTCAAACGCTGTGCAGATCAATTATTGAGACGATGCATTCCACATGAGGAGGTCAATAGTGTTTTGCAACACTGTCATTCATCACCATATGGCCGACACTTCAGCGGGGACAAAACTGCAGCAAAAGTCCTACAATCAGGTTTGTTCTGACCCACTCTTTTTAAAGATGCTTACTTGTTTTCTCTTTAATGTGACATGTGTTAGAGAACGGGGAATATTTCGAAAAGAAATGAAGGACCGTTGCAAAATATTCTAGAAGTAGAGATATTTGATGTGTGGGGAATTGATTTCATGGGACCCTTTGTGCCATCATTCGGAAATCTGTACATCCTGGTTGTTGTAGACTATGTCTCCAAATGGGTTGAAGCAATTGCACAGCTATCCAATGATTCAAAAGTGGTTATCAAATTCCTAAAAAAGAACATTTTCACTCGGTTCGGAACACCTCGTGCAATTATCAGTGATGGTGGCACACATTTCTGCAACATATATTTTGATGCACTCCGATCCAAATACGGAGTTACTCATAAGGTTGCCACTGCTTACCATCCACAGTCAAATGGACATGTTGAAGTTTCAAACAGGGAAATCAAAAGATTCATGGAGAGAACCATTGGATCAACAAGGAGGGATTGGTCTACAAAAATGATGACGCATTATTGCCCTATCGGACAACTTACAAGACACCCATTGGTATGTCACCATATCGATTGGTGTTTGGGAAAGCATGCCACCTGCCAGTTGAACTTGAACACAAGGCGTATTGGGCACTGAAGAAGTTGAATCTTGATCCACAAGCTGCAGGAGAGAAAAGACTTCACCAACTCAATGAATTGGAGGAATTTCACCTACAGGCCTATGAGAATGCAAAATTGTACAAAGAAAAGACCAAGAAATGGCATGACCGAAAAATAGAGCACAGACAGTTGGAACCAAGGCAGCAGGTGTTGTTGTACAACTCGAGGTTGAAACTTTTCCCTGAAAAGTTGAAATCAAGGTGGTCAGGTCCATTTGTGATCACTCAGGTTCTACCATATGGAGCCGTTGAGTTATTGGATCCCAATACCAACATACATTCAAGTTAACAGTCAGCGTGTCAAGCATTATTGGGGAGAATCATTTGAGTGACAAAGAGAAAGTGTCACACTTTCAAATCCAGCATAACGTTCGGGCAGTCACGTCTAGCTGACGACTTTAAACTTAGCACTAGCAGGGAGGCAACCCATGCAATCTTTGTGTATAAATTATAATTTGGTGTGATTTAATTTTGTATGTTTAGTTTTTACAGATCAAGTCATTTTAAGATTGAAGAAGTTCTCGCAAATCTTCACAAGCAATTTCCTTCTCTCCCTCAAAAATCTTTGATGAAAGTTTACAAAGTTTGCTTGGAACGAATGAGACTACTGACAATCCATGGTATTCCTAATGACATTCGTTGGGTAATCGAAGCACATGTCCGATTAGCAGATGAGTACTCTGATTCTTGTACTTCTTATTTTTCTGGTTTCGGAAGAAGCACTTATGCCAAAAAACGTAGAGCTAAGAAAATGGGTGTTTGTTTCAAATGTGCACGCTGGAATTGTAATACTCATTGTCATTGTTTAGTAATGGTGTCTGATAATCGTGAAGATAAAATTAATTTCATTAGGGATGGCTTGAGTAAGGAGTCTATAGATGATATATCTTCGACTCTTGAGACGCATTCAAGTGGATATGTTTATATTGTCATTCGCAAATTACACACATAATTTTTAAAAGAAAGACAACAGGTAAGTCTCAAGAATCTGACTCAAAAGACCCTGTTTGCCAATTTATAAGAAAATTGGATGGGAAGCTTGTCCCTGACGCATAGACGTCAATCCAGTCGCTAAGTTTCTTATACACATTATATCTCTTTATCTTTTCCTAATAATTGTGATTTGTTTTGTTATTTTCTTTTATTTTCTCCGACAGGATCTAGATCTTTTTGGCTATAACGATTTATTTTACTTTTAACTAATAATTGTCATTTGGCAGGTACTAGTGCTATTATTTTTACTCACCCTATTCAGGTATTATAAATTCGACTCATCATTTCACTTTTGAAGACATCTAGAGTAAAACATGGAAGCCACTTCAAGAAGACGGGTTGAAAACATCTGTGTGTTTTGCGGAACTAGTGTTGGTGTTAAATCACAATGCATAGAAGCAGCACAGGAATTGGGTCGAGTCTTAGCTGCAAGGAATATGCACTTAGTATATGCCGGAGGCAATCTTGGACTTATGGGGATCGTTTCAAAGGCTGTACAGGAAGAAGGCAGTCAAGTCTTGGGAATCATTCCAAAACCCTTGGAGGAGGCGAATCTTATTGGACTATCAAACGGAGAAGAACTAATTATCCCATGTATGTCTGAACGACTGATAGAAATGATTAACCGTGCTGATGCTTTTATTGCTTTGCCAGGTGGCTTGGGCACATTGAAGGAAATTTTTATAGTGTTATCTTGGGCGAACTTGAACATACACCAGAAACCGATTGCGCTATTTAATGTTGAGGGATTTTATGATTTTCTTTGTTTATTTCTTGATGATGCCTGGAGAAACGGGTTCGTAACAAAACCTATGAAGGAACTCCTCTTTACTGCCAGAACTGCCCCGGATCTAATTGACCAAATAGTAGCCTTTGAACCACAAATTGACCCTATCCTTTCAAAGATAAACTGGTCCGAGAATGATCATGGTAAGAGGTGTCAGATTAATTTGGATTTTAACCTTTAATTTCCTGTAGAATTTCAGCTAACCAGGTACTAATTTCTAAACTCTTCTTCTACTGTTTAAGACATTGGGGACAATGTCTTATTTAGGTTTGGGGGAGGAAATTAGTTGATTACTATCTTGTTTTTAGATTGTAAATTATTTTTATTTTTAGTCCAGAATTTTTCTAAAAATACAAAAAAAAATTGAAAAATTTTCAAAAAAATTACAAAAATATTTTGCGTTTTTTGTGCTTGTATTTTGACTAAGAATGTGAAATTGGTGTATAAGATAGCTGAGTAAGGAGTTTCCAACCCTGAGACGTATTTCAAACCTATTTCGAAACAAGTTATTTTTTGTTTATTTCCTTTTGAATCACTTAATTTGTAAATTCTCCATAAAACTGACTAAAATGGATCTTCATATGCTCAGTGGTAGGTATTATCAATATGCATAGTAATATACAGACATGAGCTGTATTTGAAAAGTTTGTAATATTCAGTGCTCTAGTTTTTGGAGAAAGCATCTGAAAAAAGTGATGGAGTAAAAAAAAAAAAGAATCCAGATCCGAGTTATTAAGTCTGTAAGGGTGTTTTAAAACACCTAGTGCACTAAAACCAATGTTTTGGAGGCATCTGGCCCAAAGCTTGCTACATGGATCAGGATTTGTAAATATATATATGTTGGACAGTTATGACCCATAGCGTCACTATTTGTACAGATCATAGTGTTGTTGTACAAATTAACTATGTAACAAATGAGATTGCACTCCTATCATTTGTGATTAGATCACCTTAGATATATAAATGATGGGGGGTCCTTATGATTTGTTCCTAGATTGAGAATGATATGAGACAGTATCAATCAACGAAGGATAAATCATTAAACATCCCTAGTCAGAGCATTGTCGAGATTGGACATCGATAGATGCGTAAAAGACTAGTATTACACTTGTGCGTGTTATGTGAGACATAACGGCATAGTTCTCGTATATCTGGGTATAGGATACTCAGGCAAGTGTAATAGGAGGTTGTGTTTCACCGATGGTACGGGAAACAGCTTCGCTCTGGATTAGACCACCGCAGAATCCCATTGGTAGCATGACCTTGTGTCTATGGGAGTCTGCAATCAGGGTAGGTGTATTTGGTCTTAACCTGAGACTTGCACCGCTAATACTTGCGACAATCAATGTACTTTAGTTGAGGTCGTCCAGGGCTTTAACAGGTTCTGTGTACGCCGATGCTGGGTATATTGAGAATCGTAGTGTATTGGGTGTGATGTCAAGACGGAAGTGTCACTCCAGTCATATGGAGAAGATGGTCACGTAGGATACGGTATTAGTGCTCTTATATGCTGCGCGGCTATCGGGATATTATGACTTGGTCATGTATATCCGATTATAGAGACTAGTTACCAGACATCCGACATGTGCTTCGTACGGGGCAGACACATATCCAGCCCTAGGCCTAGCACGTGATCATCCGATACTGGATCGAAATACGCAATACTATACGTATACTACGCCTGATATAGATCACATATTCCTGTAAGGATATTTTCGGAGAATTGGGTAGGCATGGCGCTTTGCTAGAGGCCAACCTTGTCTTGTAAATCGGTAAAACGTAATACTTGGTACTTACGTGTTCGGATAGTCCGACGACCGAGTTTACTACCAACATATCCGGAGATCTCATGGGTCGCTTCCCAATGATACACCGATGACGTATGACTCGCATTATACATTAATCTGGGATTAATATGAAGAGAGAGAAAATTAATCTGGGATTAATTACGGAGATATTTTATCTGGGATAAAATATCAATTTAAAGAGAGAGAACGATTAATTTGGAATTAATCGATAAATAATATATTCGATATATTAAACGAAATTGGATTTCGATTAGGAATTAAAATTAGATTTTAATTCGGGCACTTGAATTAATTTGGAATTAATTCTCGAGCGACGTGATTAGTAAATTGGATTTATTAACGAGGCATCGAGATAATCGTTAATTTAGAATTATCGAAACCGAGCTCGGAATGTGTTTGCGACGTTACGTCGATTTTGAATCACGTGCCGCAAGTCGCATCGCAAATCACATCGCAAGTCATAAAAGTCAAATCGCTTTTTGGAAAAGTAACTTTGACTCTTTGACTTTGACCTTAAAATTTTGGAGGGAAATATTGGGGGGAAAAGACTTTTGACTTTTTGGAAAAGTGAAAGCCTTTTCCCTTTTACTTTTTACCAAGGGTAAAATGATTTTAAATATTATTACATTTGTTTTTATTTCTTTTTGGAAAAGAAAATAAATGGTAAAACATTTTAGTAATTAAGGAAAATATAAGTAATGTGTTGGACACATTTTCCCTTAACCTAATCTCTCATCCATCTCTCTCTTCTCTCCAAAGCTCACGCCCACGCCCAAGGCATGGACTGCACTGCTTTGGGCGTGAATGATGATCCATTTTGAGGGTCTTGTGGCAAGATCCAAGTGCTAGCACACTCCTAGAAGACATACGAAGGTGTTAGGGAAACCCACCCACGAGCCGGGAATCGTTAGACGAAGCTTGGAGCTTCAAATCTCAGCTCAAAATCTGAAAACAGTGAGCAGTGGACTGCACACCATTGGCGCCACTTTGAAGGACAAAAACTTGGAATTTTGTTCGTCGTTTCGTCTCAACCGATCAATGTAAGTATTCCGCAACTTCTTTGATATGTATTTCACACATCTTTATGCTTGTTTGATGATCTTGGGACCTAGAATAAAACCAACAATGGCATCAAGAGCCTAGGTTCAAGCATGAAAGTTTAGGGCTTAAAATTTGGGTATTTTGTATTTGAGCATGATTTGAATAAATTGGATGTTTAAGTATGCTTAATACATGTTTAATTGAATATTGATTAGATCAATTTCATGAATTAATGTTAGAAACATTTTTCCCCAAATATTAAAGTTGGCCTAAAATGATAAATTGGGTATTTTCAATTTGAGCATGATTTTATGAATTGGATGATTAAGTATGCTTAAATAGTTGAATTGAAGATTGATTGGATCAATTTCATGAAAATGTGATTGGATCATTTTTCCCCTTTTATTTTGTGTTGGCCGAATTTGATAAGCCCAAATTGTCTTGGAATTTTGATTTTTTGTTCATTAGATGAATTGGAAATCATTTGGGTATATGATTTAATGTCGATTGTGTAATTGATTGGATTGAATTTGAATCGGACATAAAATCCCCAAATTGCCAAGACTTTGAAGCATGAAAATGGGTTTGATTTTTCATTAAATGTGTGGGCATGTGATAATGAAATTGTGCATGATTAATTGTAAAATTAATGTTTTAGAAATGTTAATTTGGGTAATTAATCATGTAATACACTTTAGGTTAATTGAATGTAAAATTGGATTTTTGTATTTAATTAATTGGGCCTTGAAATTGGATTTTGGCTTTTAAAGTTGTCATTGGGCTTGTTGGGCTTTGTTGTACAAAGTTAGGTTTAGGCAAATTGGATTGGATCCAATTGGGCCCAAAACCACTTCCATAAAGCCCAAATGCGATTTAATGAACCTTTAAAGTTTAATTGGGCCTAATGGGCCAAGATTGATTTATGGGCTATGGGGTAAATCCCGGATTGGATTTTGGTTATTCGGTTTGACCCGAGTTGACCAAAAGTCCACGCCTTAAGAAATCAATTAAAAGCCCATTGGACTTTAATTGAATTGACGTTGGACGTTAATCGGTCTTTGAGACGCGTTGCGATTAAATTTGGAATTTAAGTCGTAAAAGGTTTATTATTAAAGTGTAATATTTAATTTGGAATTAAATAACGAATTAGAATTGAATGCATATTAAATTGGATTTAATGACGTAGTTTAATTTAATTCGAGAATTCGTACTTTGAGTACTTATTCGCAAAACGAGTTTGACTCGATCAAAATCAAATCGTTGTTTGAACATTGGATGATCACTAATTATCAGATTAATTAATTTGATTAGATTGATTGATAACATGCTTGTGTGAATACTTGGTTGTGATGAATGAATAGTGTATATCGGATGGATATTAGTCGGGTGGGGGCAATTTTGGAAATTGTTGTAATAAATTCGATTTATTAAATTGGACCTGCGTGTCCAGCCTTATCACCTCTTTTCTATTTGTATTCTCTTCTCATCTATTCCCCTCTATATATATGAGGTTTCTTTAGAAGTGTAGTGTAACGGGTAGAAGTAATACAAGTGCTAGTTATGAGAGAGATAAAAGAGAGATTTGATCTAGGATCAATGTGTTAAGTATCCATCCGCATATCATTATTGTTTATTTTCATATGCGCTTTATTATGTATTTAGAATGCATGTTTAAGGGTGTATGATGATGAGACCTTAACAAAGATAATAAATTGGTAGCCAATTTGCACGCGAAAAACCCTCATCAAATATCATGCGTTTTTCCTTCCATTGAGTGATTCATACTCAAGATCCGAGATTGGCATTGGGTTGTTGGCCAAAGTCAAGCCCTTTGTCCGTCGAAGATGTGTTTGAATCACGAGAGTTTTGTTCTATATTGGTGTCTTGTCCAAGTTGTGGTTTGTTGGCCAAAGTCAAGACCACTTCTTGTCCATCGACATTGATTACGAAGCTTTCCATGGTCAATGGGTCGCGCTTGACTGGGATCATTAAGCTTGTTGTGCCAAAGCCAAGGCTTAGTTGATTCAGAGGAAAAAGGTTAGGCAATACATTGGATGTATTGGCATATATAAGATATATGTTAAGGATTTGGATATCCGCCTACTGGATCTAGGAATTGGATTGGATCCAATTGATCTTAGAGATCTACCTAGTTAAATATCATACAATTTGTTGGCCAAAGTCAAGATTGTGTGTTATTTAACGGGATCCTAGCCCACTAGGAAACGCGGTTTCCCGAGTACTCGACGGAGGGTTAGAGGCTCGCCGAAAAATAGTGGGAGGTAAGAATTGAATTTGCAATACTCGTTCAATTACTTGCCATACACGCTCAATCAAATATCACTCGTCGTTATGATTTAAATATCAGTTAGACTAATATTTAAATTGTTGTTTTATTAAATAGTTGGACTATATATTCAAACTATTCAATTGTAGTTGATTTTATAATTGGATTATAGTAATCAATATAATTGATTTTAAACTATTGAATTATAGTTGATTAAATAGTTAGACTATTGTAATCATTATAAAAGTACCATAATTATAATGTACCTTAATTATTGATTAAATAGTTGGACTATTAAAATCAACATATATTGAAAGATTGGACATTTAAAACATAATCTTTGATTAAAATGTTTAAATGGTTTAATTTTCAAATTGGGAATAATTTCAGGATAGTCCTGGAAATAAATAATAAGTTACTTTATTTGATAAAATAACTTGTTAAGCCTAAGCCCAGAATTAAGCGAATTAGTAGAGCATAATCTTTGGAAGATTTATGTGATGATGACTTTAGTGCTTAATTCAATATACTTGTAATAAATCTATGTTTAGATTTAAGAAGTATTATATTTGCAATTAATAATTCTTGGAGAATTAATGACTAATCTCAAGGAGATAAAAGTCAAACTTTGCAATTAGAAAGGTGCTCGCAAGACGCACTTTACATCAATATTCTAGAAATCCAAGGCTTGGCCAAAGACTTCTGAGATATTGAAAAAGGGTAAAGGCAAAATCATTATGATCTTCTGGGAAGATAAAGAACATATCCCAAAATGACTGCCGTTTGGATATGGCAGACATGAAGGAATTAAAGAAAGAGCAAGGCCTGACTTTAAATATATTCGTCAAAATTATGTTCATTACTAGTATTAAAATTGGATTTTAAATACTTAGTATGGTACATAAAATATATGTATTGATGTTCAGAATCTGCTGTGAGCAGGATACTGACTTCAAGCTGAGGTTAATCTGCGAATCGGGAACGGGACGAAAGTCGCTGTTTCGACCTTAGATACCTAAATTTAGGAACTACCTTCGGGTATGTACTTAAATTAGGAAACTGTTATAATGTAACTAGTTAGACTAGAAACATTATCTCTATATCAGTGTTTAATCCATTGTGGATAAACCTTTATATTCTAGAACACTAAAGTGTTTCATTATATAAAGATGACATTGAGATAAACACATTAGATGTGAATAACAGTATTTATATTTTGAATATAAATAAAATCTCGAACATATAATATGACAAACTAATAGCTCATACTGATCTGATCAGATGAAACTTAATGTGGCATTGTTGTCTAGGACACAATAAACAAGACTCGTATATCCACACTTTTGAAAAGTGGGTACTAGGACTGATTTGATTATTCAAATAAAGTCTACGAATCTAGTTCTTTAGGTAAAGTACCTAAAATACTATTTACTTGGTAATAGTGATAAATGCCATCGATCTGTAAGCCCTATTCATAGTGAAGTTAGTGGGCCCATATCTAGCTAGGCTAGATATGGATATGAATATTTCGTGACCTATATACGGATGTGGCATCACGTTATGGTTATGTGTTACTTTTGAAGAACACAAATCAGAAACTTTTAAAGTTTCAACACGAAGTAGACAAACAGATCGGCTAAAGTATTAAAACATCACGTGATGAACATGATGAAAATACTTAAGCAATAAGTTTCACAAATACTTGAAAGAGTAAAATATTCTTTCAAATGAGGACTCCTCCCGAGACACGTCAGTTTGACGGTGTGTCCGTACGGAGAAACCGAATTTTGTTGGACATGATAAGGTTTATCATGAGTCGCTCTGAGCTACCATTTCCTTCAACGGATATGCATTAACAGTGCAAAACTTATTTGGAATAAGGTTCCATATTAATCTGTTAGACAGAATTCATATTAGATATGATCAGGGATAGAAACAGAGTTTCTCACTCCTAACGATTTGGGTATGCTGGGCATATGTTTGGATGATGCCAAACTAAAACCTAAATCGGATAAGTGCCAAATATAGGTTATCCTAGGGAAAACCAAAAGTATAGTACTTATACAACTCACTGGAGAACAATTGTAATTGTTGCTCACCATGCGATCTTCCTTAGAGGAATACCGATATGCAGTGGAAAGTGGGAGGACAGTAAAACTCGATGAAAATTGGAGTAATACAGTTCAAGGCATGAAGTCCTTAATGGAACACAAACTGTTCATCAAGGATGAACATATACCATTAATCTTCGTATACACAAGAACCGCGTAGATCGGAGAGAGTCAGAAAACAACCTAGGGTATGGGTTTCTGATCTCACTTCATAAAGATGTCAATCTTATTGAGGAAGACCCAACTACGTATGAGGAAGTGATACAAGGTATCGACTCCCTTTCATGGCAAAGTGCCATGAGTCCGAAATGGATTCCATGTAAAACAACTATGTTAAAATACTAGTTGATGTACCATAAGGCATTGTGCCTATAGGTACTGTATAAGTCTTCAAGGAAGACATACATGGAAGGCAACATACCAACGTACAAAGCTAGGCTTGTAGCGGAAAGGTATCGTTATCAACATTGTGTTGATTACGGTTCAACCTTTTACCTGTTGCCACGGTAAATCCATTTGGATAATGCTTGCTGTAGCTGCACGTTTCATTTATGAAATGTGTCAGTTAAAGGTCAAAATCACTTTCCTTAAAAGGAAACCTTTTGGAGGATGTTTATAACATCCTGACGATTTTGTCGTACTAAAACCAGCAAACTAGGTTTGCGTGTTGTTCGATCCATGTTTGGGTTGAAGCAAGCATAAAGTTCTTGGAACTATTGTTTTGATGTAATCATGATAGTCAATGATTTGATTCAAAACAGAATGATTCTTGTGTATATGAGAGGGTTAGTGGGAGCGCACAGACAGTGGCTGTCCTTATAATAATGATAATGTTATATATCCATTTCTTGGAAATGATATTCCCATAATATAATCGGTGAAAGCTTGGCTTTCAAGAGAAAATTCTCCGTAGAATTCTCGGGAGAAACAACCTTTATTCTAGGAATAAAGATCTACTAGGATAGATTTGAGTTGTTAATACTCTCTGGAAATTGTACATTAAAATGTACGCGACCTGGTGTCTCATACGCTTTGAGCATATGGATTCACAATCAGGCCAATCCAAGTGATAGTCACTTGATTGATGTTAAGAACATCCGTTAGAATCTTAGAGATCTAAGGATGATGTCTTAATCTGTGGAGAAGGAGAACTTGAAGTGACTGGGATCACTACTGCAAGTTTCCAAAAGGATAAAACGACTAAAAGTCGTAAACGGTACTATACAGTTTGAATAACGGTACAGTGAGCTGGAAATCTTCCAAGCAAGATACTGTTACCGAATAAATAACACATGCGGATTATTGCTGCAGCTGAGGCAGCAATAGAAGCCATCTGGGTCAATAAATAAATCTAATTGGATTAGATATAGTTCTGTTAGCGGCTGAGCTGGGCGTCAGCACAGGCTAAAGAATCAATGGTCTCATCAACGATCCAGATACATACTTCGACTATTCATCTGATTCGTTCGGATCATACATCGTAGCGATGTGATGATCGTATAAATTGCATCAGACGATAATTATGCAAATCCGCTGACGAAAGCTTTTCTCAGCAATTTGAGCCAACCGTACATAGTTCGGGTGTTAGGCACTCGAGTGACTGGCTAAAGGCCAAGTGGGAGATTGTTGGACAGTTATGACCCATAGCGTCACTATTTGTACAGATCATAGTGTTGTTGTACAAATTAACTATGTAACAAATGAGATTGCACTCCTATCATTTGTGATTAGATCACCTTAGATATATAAATGATGGGAGGTCCTTATGATTTGTTCCTAGATTGAGAATGATATGAGACAGTATCAATCAACGAAGGATAAATCATTAAACATCCCTAGTCAGAGCATTGTCGAGATTGGACATCGATAGATGCGTAAAAGACTAGTATTACACTTGTGCGTGTTATGTGAGACATAACGGCATAGTTCTCGTATATCTGGGTATAGGATACTCAGGCAAGTGTAATAGGAGGTTGTGTTTCACACGATGGTACGGGAAACAGCTTCGCTCTGGATTAGACCACCGCAGAATCCCATTGGTAGCATGACCTTGTGTCTATGGGAGTCTGCAATCAGGGTAGGTGTATTTGGTCTTAACCTGAGACTTGCACCGCTAATACTTGCGACAATCAATGTACTTTAGTTGAGGTCGTCCAGGGCTTTAACAGGTTCTGTGTACGCCGATGCTGGGTATATTGAGAATCGTAGTGTATTGGGTGTGATGTCAAGACGGAAGTGTCACTCCAGTCATATGGAGAAGATGGTCATGTAGGATACGGTATTAGTGCTCTTATATGCTGCGCGGCTATCGGGATATTATGACTTGGTCATGTATATCCGATTATAGAGACTAGTTACCAGACATCCGACATGTGCTTCGTACGGGGCAGACACATATCCAGCCCTAGGCCTAGCACGTGATCATCCGATACTGGATCGAAATACGCTATATACTATACGTATACTACGCCTGATATAGATCACATATTCCTGTAAGGATATTTTCGGAGAATTGGGTAGGCATGGCGCTTTGCTAGAGGCCAACCTTGTCTTGTAAATCGGTAAAACGTAATACTTGGTACTTACGTGTTCGGATAGTCCGACGACCGAGTTTACTACCAACATATCCGGAGATCTCATGGGTCGCTTCCCAATGATACACCGATGACGTATGACTCGCATTATACATTAATCTGGGATTAATATGAAGAGAGAGAAAATTAATCTGGGATTAATTACGGAGATATTTTATCTGGGATAAAATATCAATTTAAAGAGAGAGAACGATTAATTTGGAATTAATCGATAAATAATATATTCGATATATTAAACGAAATTGGATTTCGATTAGGAATTAAAATTAGATTTTTATTCGGGCACTTGAATTAATTTGGAATTAATTCTCGAGCGACGACGTGATTAGTAAATTGGATTTATTAACGAGGCATCGAGATAATCGTTAATTTAGAATTATCGAAACCGCTCGGAATGTGTTTGCGACGTTACGTCGATTTTGAATCACGTGCCGCAAGTCGCATCGCAAATCACATCGCAAGTCATAAAAGTCAAATCGCTTTTTGGAAAAGTAACTTTGACTCTTTGACTTTGACCTTAAAATTTTGGAGGGAAATATTGGGGGGGAAAAGACTTTTGACTTTTTGGAAAAGTGAAAGCCTTTTCCCTTTTACTTTTTACCAAGGGTAAAATGATTTTAAATATTATTACATTTGTTTTTATTTCTTTTTGGAAAAGAAAATAAATGGTAAAACATTTTAGTAATTAAGGAAAATATATAAGTAATGTGTTGGACACATTTTCCCTTAACCTAATCTCTCATCCATCTCTCTCTCTCTCCTCTCCAAAGCTCACGCCCAAGGCAGTGGACTGCACTGCTTTGGGCGTGAATGATGATCCATTTTGAGGGTCTTGTGGCAAGATCCAAGTGCTAGCACACTCCTAGAAGACATACGAAGGTGTTAGGGAAACCCACCCACGAGCCGGGAATCGTTAGACGAAGCTTGGAGCTTCAAATCTCAGCTCAAAATCTGAAAACAGTGAGCAGTGGACTGCACACCATTGGCGCCACTTTGAAGGACAAAAACTTGGAATTTTGTTCGTCGTTTCGTCTCAACCGATCAATGTAAGTATTCCGCAACTTCTTTGATATGTATTTCACACATCTTTATGCTTGTTTGATGATCTTGGGACCTAGAATAAAACCAACAATATATATATATATATATATATATATCATATATATATATCATATATATATATGAAGTCTGTTTAATTAAGTTCGTAGGGGTGTCTAAACACATGGTGCCCTAAAACCAACTAGTTTGGGAGCTATCGACTCAAAGCTCGCTACATAGACGGAAGGTATGGTATATAAATAAAAATTCAAAATTCAAAAATCAAAGAAAAAAATCAAAAAAATCAGAAAAATTATTCCATTACTACAAAATGTGTGAATTCTGATAAAACTTTAGGACAAAAATATTACTCTCTTATCAACTACATTTGTGATTGTGTGGGCAAAAATTAGATTGATTAATATTTTGTTAGGCTTTGTATTGGAGATGTAAATATAATAGGAGAATTTACTTATTCGGTAATTTAGAAGAAACAAAAAAACAACTAGTAACTTGTAGTAGAAGTTTCACCTGAGTAGTCACTAACTTCTTTATTCTCTTTTCGCTTGTCTTTTTTGCTTTTGTGTGCATTAGTTTCACTAACATTTTAATTTTGTAAAATGTTTGTGGGTATCATTGCTGTAAAACCTCACGAGACTACACTCATCCACTAGGGACACCTAGGGGTTTAAAGGCTTGTTGCATATGCTAAATGCAATCGTGATCCCTACGAAAGTGGCTTAGTTTAATTTTAATTATTTCTTGTATTTATTTTGTTGTTTTGCTTGAGAACTATCAAAATGTTAGGTTTGGGGGTGTGATGAGCGGAAAATATATCAATATTTACCGCCCCTTTAACTTAATATTTTGTTTAGTTTCTCGGGTTTGATGAACGTTTTGATGTGTTTTAGTTTATTTTGCAGATAAAATAATATTGGGACATAATGAAATCATTTAGGATGAAATTTGTGTGAAATAAGGGCAATTATTGGACTTGATATATTAATTTTGGAGATTGGAAACTTGAAAGGGCGTTTTTAACGAAGTGCAGTTTTGGAAATTTCAATTTTGCGCATCTTTCGTTTTTTGGGCATAAATTTTTACTCCAATATCGGATTGAGCTGATTCAAGTTTCAAATTAATGAAGAATCAAATATCTACAACGTTGAAAGACAAAATATTTTCGAATTCGGAGGATTTCATGACCGAAATTGATGAACCATCCAGAAGTGTGTTGTGTGTAATTATTAAAGTCATTTTCAATCATTTTCAAAGTAAAAAAATAAATTAATAAATAAATAATAAAATTATCAAATCATCATCAAACATGATAAGCAATTAGTGGAGCAATTAATAATGAATTTGGTGGAGCAATTAGTGAAGCAATTAGTGGAGCAATTAATTATGGATTTGGTGTATGATTTGATGGAGGTAAAATTTTGCCTATAAATACCAAGCCATTTCATTTGTAAAATTCATACTTTCTTCTTTGAAATTCATAATGAATAAATAAAATATTGTATCTTGTTTATTTATTTACAGCTTTCAGTAATTAATTTTCACTTTCGTATTTTCTTTCTTTACTTTTCAGTTTTTACTTTTCGCAATTTACTTTTACGCACAATCCTTTCCTTTCTTTACTTTTGCAGTTTTTATTTTTCATGCAATGAGGCGGTAATTCTCCTTTGCTGGGGTGAAAGGTAAAGCTTTTATTATTACTATTTAGATTAATCTCCCTTAATTATAATATATAAACTATTTAAAACCTGACTTAATAAGGATACCGCTATATTGGCCGGCTGGTAATTAATTATAAATTGGTTTTAACTTGACTAAATATGGATACCGCCTGGTTGGTCGGTTGGTAATTAATTATTAATTTGACTTAATCGGGATACTGCCTATATGGCTGGTTGGTAGTTATCATGCAAAGTTAATATATTATATTAAGGGAGATATCTAAAATAGTAGTAATAAAAGTTGATCATCTAACCCCAGCATTTTCTTTTATTGTACTTACTTTCAATAATTTATTTTTTCAGCAATTTACTTTTCAGCAATTTACTTTTCAGTAATTTACTTTTACTTTATTTACTTTTTACTTTTACTTTATTTACTTTTCAGCAATTTACTTTTCAGTATTTAATTTTTAGTATTTTACTTTATGTCTTTTATTTTATTTAAGTTTTTACTACCTGTAAATATGTGTCGTAACTAAGCCAGTTATCTGGGGTTGTGATGAAATCCAGTATCACCGGTTTATAAGGGGTTAAATTATAGTTTGGGTAATATAAATGTTTATTTATTGAGCCTTAATCCTAATGCTTTTTATTAACTGGTCATTAATAAAATTGAACTGGTAAACTTAAAATGAACTTGGAAAATGGATTTTAGGTTAAAGACCTTTGACTCAATAGCCCACGATCTTCCTTGAGGATAGTAACCCTTTATAGATTTCCTTACAGGATAGGAATATACCTGTCAAGCGGGGGTAGCTATAATTGGAACTTAATCTTAATGAATTCAGATAATTTGGTTAACATAGACATATGGTTCAATTTGGGTTATACCGGGTATTTGTAATTGACCATCGAAAGAGGCTTTTATATAATTTTGTGTTCCAGGTTAATAAACCAATATATTACACAAACGTAAAATAACCACTTCATCTTTTAAAAAGATATTGGAAGGATTCACAACCCTGGATAGTTTTATAAATTTGAATTTTCTTCAATCTACTTTCAAGCAATTTCACTTACTTGTTTTAAGTTTTAAAGTCTCCACCCAATCAAACAATCAATCTATTAGATAATTATAAACATTTAACTCCATAAATTGATAACAAAAGGTTTTAAGTCCTTGTGGGATCGATACTTTTTATACTACTTGAACGATACGCGCGCTTGCGTTATACGCGTGTGATTATGCCGGTCAGATATCTACATGAGGTGAGATCAGAAACCCATACCTTTCAGGTTGCCTTCTGACTCTCTCAGACCTACGCGGTTCTTGTGTATTCGAAGATTGTGGTACAGTCTCATCCCTGATGGATTGTTCATGTTTTGTTAAGGATTCTGTGCCAGGAACAGTATCATTCCAATTTTCATCGAGTTCTATTTTCCTCCCACTTACCACTGCATTTATGAATTCCTTCTCAAGGAAAACCGTATGTAGAGCAACAAATAATTTGTTCTCTTATAGGTGATAGAAGTAATATTCTTTGGTTTCCCTATGATATCCTACAAATAGGAATTTATCTGATTTGGGTTCTAGTTTGGTACCTTCCAAAAGTTTGACGTATGCCTAGCAACCCCAAATCTTCAAGAATTAGAAGCCCGGTTTCTTTCCTGTCCATATCTCATATGGAGTCTGTTGAACAGACTTTGACGGAACCTTATTCAAAATAAGTATTTCACTGCTCAATACATATCTCTAGAAGGAAATAAGTAGTTCTGTGTGACTCATCATAGACCTTACAATGTCTAACAAAGTTCGGTTTCTCCATTCGGACACATCGCTTAATTGCGGTGTTCCGGGAGGAGTCCACTGTGAAAGAATACCATATTCCTTCAAGTAATCAATAAACCCATTGCTTAAGTATAAGCCACCACGGTCCGACCGTAATGTCTTAATACTTTTACCGGTCTATTTTTCTACTTTGTGTCGAAACTCTTTGAATTTCTCAAAGGTTTCCGACTTGTGTCTCATAAGATACACATAACCATAATGCGATGCATCATCCGTAAAGGTTACGAAGTTTTCATATCCACCTCTAGCCTAGCTAGACATGGGCCCATAAACATCACTATGAACAAGGGCTATCAGTTCGGTGGCACGTACACCCTTTCCACTAAAAGGTGTTTTAGGCATTTTGCCTAATAAACAAGATTCGCAGATGTCATATGAATTTGGATCAAATTCTTCCAAGTACCCACTCTTCGAAAGTGTGGATATACGTGTCTTGTTTATGTGTCCCAGACGACAATGCCACATGTAAGTTTCATCTTTGTTACTTACTTTAAGCCTTTTGTTTGTTACATTATATGTTTGAGATTGATTAAAATTCAAAATATAAAGACCATTTTTTGCACCAACAGTGCAAATTTCCATATCATTTTTATACATAAAACACCCAGTGTTTCTAAATACAAAAGTATACCCGCATTGGGCTAACATAGATACATAAATAATATTCCAAGTCAAACTAGGTACAAAATAACAGTCTGTAAGTTCAAGTACATGCCCCGAGGGTAGTTCCAAGACATAAGTGCCAACGGCCAAAACGGTAACTCGTGTCTCATTTCCAATGCAAAGGTCAATCTCTCATGAGGCCAGTCTCCTGCTAATCTACAGATCCTGCATATCAGTACATATATGAGTACCACAACTAGAATCAAAAATCCAATTTTTAAAGCTAGTAGTAGACATGTTTATTTCTATAACAAACGTACCTGAAGCCGGTGCCTTGCCCGCTTTGATTTCCTTCATGTGTGCCTTTTCGCTGTAATCATACTTCCAGTGACCCCGCTTCCCGCACTGCAGACGTACATCTTGGGATTTGTCCTTAGGCTTCCCAGAACCCTTTGATGATTTGGCCTTGCCCTTCTTCTTATGCTTATTCTTCTTTACATCTCCAGTTGCCTTGGGCCAAGCCCTCGGAATCTGAGATGTTGAAGCGAAGTGCGCCTCACGCTTCTTGCCTTTTAGAAGCTCGTTCTTAGCTTCTTTTAGTTTGGACATTAACTCTCCAAGAGTATCATCTTGGTTCATCATATTATAGTTAATGATGAATCCACTCCAAGCGTCGGGAGAGACTGTAAGATCAAATCTATGGAAGTCTCAGCCTCGAAGATGATGCCCATCTGACCTAGCTGCTCAATGTCAGCAATCATCTGTGACACATGATGTTCAACAGATGTACCCTCTGACATGCGAGCGCTGAAGAGCTTCTTCTGTAACTCATATCTTTGCGATCTAAGATTAGATCGGTGAATATCATGCAACTTCGCTAACATGTTATAGGGATCTAATCCCTTGTTCTGTCGAAAGAATTGTTGAGTCATAGCAGCAAGCATAATGCTCACTATGAGTCTTCCGAAGCTCAAGCTCAACTATTTCCCCTAGTCCAAGCTTAGGCCCAAGAGGTCTCTCTATAGTATAGAGTAACTTCTCGGATCCCAGGACAATCTTGAGATTCATTTCCCCGTCAAAAAAATTTGTGCCATTGAAGACATTCTCACCCATGATAATATCTCTGACACTGTTCTTTCCCGTCATTTTAACTGCGATAGTCAAACTATCCAATTAACAATGTATAGATATAGTCTAACTGTTACAAGAAAAATAATATAATATTAGTCCAACTAATAAGTATAATTGACAGAATAATTTGAAACCGTGTAAAGTTAAGTATTTGAACGAAATTACAAATTCAATACTAGCCTCCCACTATTTTTCGGAGAGCCTCTAACCCTCTGTCGAGTACTCAGGAAACCCAGTTTCCTAGTGGGCTAGGATCCCGTTAAATAACACACAACCTTGACTTTGGCCAACAAGCTGTATAAAATTTAACTATGTAGATCTCTAAGATCAATTGGATTTCATCCAATTCCTAGATCCGGTAGGTGGACCTCCAAGTCTATAACATATATACAATATATATGCCAAGATATCCAAGATATTTTCCTAACCTTATTCCTCTGAATCAACTAAGCCTTGGCTTTGGCACAACAAGCTTAATGATTCCAATTAAACGGAATCCATTGACTTTGGAAAGCTTCGTAATCAATGTCGATGGACAAGAAGTGATCTGGACTTTGGCCAACAAATCACAACTTGGACAAGATATACGATATGGAACAAAGCATTCATAATTCAAACACATCCGCGATGGACAAAGGTCTTGACTTTGGCCAACAAACCAGTGCCAATCTTGGATCTTGAGTAAGAATCACTCAATTGAAGGAAAAAGCTTAATATTTATTTAGGGTTTTTCACGTAAATTTGCAACCAATTTATTATCTTTGATTAGGTCTCATCATACACCCTTAAGCAAGCATTCTAAAAGCAGAATAAGGCGCGGTAAATAAACTAATAATGATATGTGGATGGATATTTCACAAATTGTTCCTAGAACAAATCACTCATTTTCCTCTCCCCAGCTAGCACTATTCTAACTTCTACCCAATTACATAATACAATTAAAGAAACCTCATTTACATTGAGGGGAATTAGGTGAGAAGAGAATTACAAAGAATCAAGAGATAATACTGGACACGCAGGTCCAATTTAATAAATTCTGAAATTACAATAATTTCCAAAATTGCCCTTTTCCCTTCTAATATCCATCTGATATACATTATTCATTCAACACATCCATGTATTCACACAAAGCATGTTATTCAATCAATCAAATCCAATTAATTAATCTTTGAATTAAGTGATCATCCAATGTTCAAATAATGATTTGATTTGCGCGAGTCCAACTCGTTTAAGAATAAGTACTCAAAGTACGAATTCTTGAATTATATCAAACTACGATTTAAATCTAATTTAATTTGTATTCAATACTAATTTTATATTTAATTACACTTTTAATGCGCCTTTTACGACTTAGATTCCAAATCTAATATTAATGGGTCTCAAAGCCCAATTAACATCCAATGTCATTTAATTAAAGTCCAATGGGCTTTCAATTAATTTCTTAAGGCATGGACTTTGGTCAATATGGGTCAAACCCAAATACTAAATCCCAATTAGGGAATCACCTTATTTGCCAAGAAACCAATTTAGGCCCATTTGGCCCAATTAAAATTAAAAGGCCCATTTGTCATATTTTGACTTAATGGAATGGTTTAGGCCCAATTTGGATCCAATCCAATTGTCCTAAACCAACTTGGCCCAACCAAGCCTATTAGGCCCAAATACAATATTTTAAGCCCAAATCCAAATTAAGCCCAACTAGTTAAATTTTAATATTCCAAATATCATGATTTAATTAATTAAAGTGCTTAGCCATGATTAACTATTTAAATTAACATTTCCAAAATACTAATCTAATCAATTAATCATGCTTATTCATCATCAATACATGTCCAACATAATTGAAACAAAATAATCTTATTTCCATGCTTAAAGCTCACGGAATTAGTAAGGATTTTATATCCGATTCCGATTTCAATCCGATTAAATCTCAAATCAATATTTCCCAAGTCTTTAAACTCATCCAATGATCAAAAGAACAAAAAATACCATGACTTTAGGGCATATATGTATTCTGCCAAGCCTAAGATTTTGGGCAAAATTAATCCAATTAATTTTTTCTAAAATTGATCATGCATAACTCTAAGTTATCAACATACAAGCATACTCAAACAAATAATTTGATTAAAACATGCTCAAATCAAAAATACCTAAATCAAGAATATAAACCCTAAGTTCAATTTCATGCTCAATAAAGCTCATGATACCATTGTTGGGTTTCTAAGGCATTCCCAATATCACATAAAGCATGAAAGAATGTGAATACTAAAGTAAGAATGGCGGAAACATACTTACAAAGATTAGATGGTTGGATGTGTAGATAATAAAAAGTTTTCCTTTGAGAGAGTCTCCAAGCTTCCTATTTGAATTTGTTTAATCCAAGCTCCAAGCTTTAGTGTTGATTCCAAGCTCAAGGGATTAGTTTCCCTAACACATTGATATGATTCCTTGAATGTGCTAGCAAGCTAAGAAAGAAAAATAAATTTCTCTTCTTATGTTGAAGCTCACGGCAATGAAGCTAAAGGAGAGAGAGAGAGAGAGTTCTTTTTTCTACTTCTTTTGTTTTGTTTTCTAAAAACATGTCACACAAGTCTTAAACAAAAATGGTATATGCTTTTCCAAAAAGCATAAAGCAATTTGAAGGGAAACCAAGCATTCAATGCTTCCAACTACTCCCATCATAAATAGTGATTGGATGTCAATCACAAAAAAGTGACATGACTTCCATCACTAATGTGACAAGCGACGTGACTTGTGATGTGACTTATGGGCCCCACTTGATTCAAAATTCGAGTGGGCCCGCAACACATCCCGGGCTCAGGTTCGCTAATTCTGAATTAACGAATTTTTCATTGCGACGTAAAAAATCAAATTTAATTAAATAATTATGCCTGGCGAAATTACTATTCACATCACTCGCGAATTAATTCATTTGCCATAAATAAAATCCCATTTTAATTCTGCATCGAAATATAATTCGTTTAATATATCGAATGTATTATTTTATTGATTAATTCCAAATTAATCATTTTCTCTCTTCAAATAGTATTTTATCCTAGATAAAATCTCTCCGTAATTAATCCTAGATAAATTATGTTCGAATCATACGTCATCGGTGAATCTTCGGGAAGCGACCCATGAGATCCCAGGATATGTTGGTAGTAAATCCGGTCATCGGACTATCCGAACACGTGAGTACCTCGTACTATATTTTTACCGATTTACAAGACATGGCTGGCTTCTAGCAAAGCACCGTGCCTATCCAATTCTCCATAAATATTCTTAAAGGAATATATAATCTATTTCAGGCATAGTATACGTAGTATTGCATATTTCGATCCAGTATCGGATGTCACATGCAAGGCCTGGGGCTGGAATAGTGTTTGTCCCGTACGAAGCATATATCGAATCACAAGCAACTAGTCTCTTTAATCGGATATTCATGGCCTAGTCATATTATCCCGATGGTTGCAACACATTAGAGAACCAGTTCTGTATCCCTGCGTGATCATCATCTCCATATGACTGAAGTGATACTTCCGTCTTGACATCATATCAAATACACCACGATTCTCTGTAAACCCAAAAGAGGCGTACACAAAACCTGTTAAAGTTCCGGACGACCAAAACCAAAGCGTATTGATTGTCGCAAGTACTAACGATGTATGTCCCAAGTTAAGACCAAATACACCTATCCTGATGCGGATTCCCATAGACACATAGTCATACTACAAATGGGATTCTGCGGGGTCTATCCAGAGTGAAGCTGTTTCCGTACAATCAGTAAACACAACCTCCTATCACACTTGCATAAGTATCCAATACTTAAATATATGAGAAATATGATGCTACGCTTCCATAACACGTATAAGTGCAATACTAGTATATTCCGTATTATCGATGTCCAGTCTTGATAATACTACGACTAGGGATATTTAATGATTAAACCGTTATGGATTGATACTGTCTCATATCTTATAATCTGAAACTAGTCATAAGGACTTTTACCATTTATATATCAAAGTAATCAAATTACGAAATGATAAAATGTAATTTCCATTGTCACATAGTTAATTTGTACAAAAACCACAATGTCTTTTACAAATAGTGACGCTATGGGTCATAGTTGTCAAACATTTTGGAGTCCACCAGTTCAGAGTCAAAGGGAATAAAAGTTAATCAGAGCTAAGTAGAGTTGCATACATGTATTAGTGTTATATAAGTAATTATAAGTATCCATCAACGTGTTGTAAAAAGAAGCATATTTCAGTACACAGTAATGAGTAATAACAGTATTTTATGTTGATTGAGTTGGGCTATCTATGTATGACTTTGCATTTAGATAGTGTAGTAGCAAAGAATTTAGTCGGAAAATCAGAGGCCTATAGGGTTAGTGCTATTATCCCCTGCCGATAACATCTCCTAGATTGGGGATGTTACATTCGTATATTGCTGTGAGGGTGGTAGGCTCGTGTTTAAGGAGTAATGTATGCTTCGAGAACTCGAGTACAAGAGCCAAAACTTGAAGGAATCTTCCCTTCGATTCCCTCTATTTTTATAAGCTGTGAAGTACCCTTTTAGTCGTGTTTGGGATTCACTGGAAATTTCGTATTCCAATCCTATTTGGGAAAGGGTAGTATAGACTAAATTAGGAGTGCCTAAATATCCGGGATTATGTGTAATCCCTGTTGTACTTGGATTATACCACTTAATTGTAGGTAATTTATCTTGATCCAAATACTCAATTTCCTTGTTAAAAAGGATTTTAGTTGTGTGTAGACTGACAGATAATGTCTACTGGGACAATACATAATAGAAGACGATCAGATGAGACAGCGATCAAGCAATGTCGGTTGAGACATCAAGTAGCATGATTAGGGTTTGCTGGAGATATTTTGAGTTATATAGGCTCTTGGATGCCTTAGGCCATATGAGTCTATTCCTTTTATGGTGTATGGGCTCGTGGGCCTTATGAAGGGTAGGCTCGGCGTCACATTGATTAGGCCTTGGTCTCAGCCCATAATGTTGCTTTGGGCTAGATGGGGGCCTCAAATCATGTTCCCATGCAAATCTAACACATGGGCCTCAGATATAATGACCTTTATGTCATTGGCCCAAATTTAGCTCGTACTATTTTTCGCACACTCTCTAAGTAAAAGAATCATTGACTTGGAGAGTAATCAACAGATATGTCATATGGAGTCACCATGTCATTTGGGATAGTGGCATTACTTAGACTAGATGACGATAATGCTACATTGACTGGACCCCAAAAAGGTCCAGGAGTCTTCTCGGTCAATTAGTCCATATGATGGTCCATGAGATTCTCTAACTCGACGAAGGTTATTAAAGAATATCATATCGATTGGACCAGATAAAAGGTCCAAGATAATCTCTAGTTGACTAGGTCTGAAGAAGGTCCAAGAGAGTCTTATAGGTCGACTAGATAAGATGAAGGACCAGTTCTTCAACCAGTCTCGACAAGAGTCATAGGGAATTTTCTAGTTGACTAGACCATAAGAAGGTCCATGATACTCTCTAGTGGATAAGACCTGAAGAAGGACTAGGGGAATATTCAACATCGTCAAGAATATATGAAAGTCCAGCTTTTTAACTCGACTCGATAAGAGTTATAGGAAATGTTCTCTTCGATTGGACTTGATGAAGGACTAGAATAATCTCTAGTCGACTGCATCTAGAAGGTCTAAGGGAGTCTTCTATGTCATCTGGATCAGATGAAGGTCTAGGTCTTCAACTTGACTTGACAAGAGTCATGGGTAATGTTCCCATCGACTAAACCAGATGAAATTACATGATGTTCTCCAAATGACTAGACCTGAAAAAGGTCAATGGGAGTCTTCAACATCATCTGGACCATATGAAGGTCCAAGTCATCAAATTAAATTGACAAGAATCATGGGGAATGTTCCTATCGACTAGACCGGAAGAAAGTCCAGGATAATCTCTAGTTGACTAAACCTGAAGAATATCCGAGGGAATCTTCTATGTCATCTAGACCAGATAAAGATCCAGGTCTTCAACTTTAACATGCTATATGACTATTTTCTATTGGACTCCTGGTGCCATAAAAAAGATAAAGCTGGTTGATCCTACTATGTCGACTAGTATTATCGTGTCAACTAGAACCATTATGTCATATGGTATCACTTGTGAGCCTGAAACCACAAACATGGTTAGTGAAAATGAGAGAACACATTTACTTGTTATCTGAAGATTGTTGATTAGACCTAAAAAAGGTCCAATGGTGTCTTCTATATCGTCTGGACTAAATTTTGGTCCAGGTCTTCAACTTTAACCTGCCATGTGACTAATGTCGATTAAACTTTTGCTACAATAAAGGGGATGATATTGGTTGATCCCACTATGTCGATTATTATTATCGTGTCGACTGGAACCACTATATCGTATGGTATCGCTTGTAAGCTTGAAACCAAAAAAATAGTTAATGAAAAGGAGATAACACTTTCACCTATCATCTAGAGATTGTCTGTTGAATTACTCATTGATTTTTTGATGTTTTCCAGAGAAAGATAAGTGTTATGTTGCTAGATCAGACATATATCTCTTTATGTCATATGGACCAAAGGGAGGTCATTTGATATTGTTCGACAGTCAATACATGCCGTTTGGAGTATATGATAGTCTTTTCAAATCTTCTGGAATTAGAGGAAGGTCTTTCACCATCATTAAATTATTGATAACTATGACCCATAGCATCACTATTTGTAAAGAACATTGTGTATTTGTACAAATTAACTATGTGACAAAAGAAAATTGCTATTTTATCATTATTGTAATTAGATTACTTGGATATATATTAATGATAAAAGTTCATATGGTTAAATCAGATTAATAAAATATGAGACATTATTAATCCACGAATAGTTTAATCATTAAATATCGCTAGTCATAGTATTATCGAGACTGGACTTCGATAATGCGGAATAGACTAGTTCTCATATATTTAAGTATTAGATACTTATGCAAGTGTGACATGAGGTTCTGTTAGCCATTGGATCGGGAACAACTTCGCTCTAGATAGACCCATTGGAGTCTCATTGGTATTATGACTATGTGTCTATAGGATTCCGAATCAGGGCAGGTGTATGTGGTCTTAACCTGAGACTTGCATCACTAATACTTGCGACAATCAGTATACTTGGTTTTAGTCGTCCGGAGCTTTAATAGGTTCCGTGCACACCTCTTCTAGGTTTACTGAGAATCGTAGCATATGATCGGTGCATTCACATGCGTATAATGCAAGCGCACGTATCGTTCAAGTAGTATAAAAAGTATTGATCCCCGATGACTTAATACCTATGCTATTAATTTTAATGAGGTCAAATGATTACTGGTATCTAATGGTTTGTTTTATTTGATTGGGATGTTGACTTAAAAATTAAATTTAAAATAAGTAAATAAAATTGTGCGAAAGTAAATTTAAGAAATTCTAAATTTATAAAACTATCTAGGGTTGTGAATTCTTCCAATATTATTTAAAGATGATGTGGTTATCATATAGTTGGGTAATATATTGATTTATTAACCTGGAACACTAAATTATGTAAAAGCCTCTTCCGATGGTAAATTACAAATACTCAGTATAACCCAATTGAACCATATGTATATATCAACCAAATTATCTTGATTCATTAAGTTTAAGTTCCAATTATAACTACCCACGCCCGATAGGTATATTCCTATCCTAAAGGAACTCTATTAAAGGGTTATCTATCCTCAAGAAAGATCGTGGGCTATTGAGTCTAGGGTCTTAAATCTAAAATCACTTTTCCAAGTTCATTTTAAGTTACCTAATCAATTTTATTAATGGCCAGTTAATAAAAAGCATTAAGATTAAGACTCAATAAATAAATCTTTGTATTACCCAAACTATAATCTAATCCCTTATAAACCAGTGATATTGGATTTCATCACAACCTTAGATAACTAGCTTAGTTACGACACATATTTACGGGTAGTAAAAATTTAAATAAAATAAAAGACATAAAGTAAATTACTAAAAATTAAATACTGAAACGTTAATTGCTGAAAAGTAAATTGCTGAAAAGTAAATAAAGTAAAAATACAATAAAAGAAAATGTTGGGTTAGAGGATCAACTTTTATCACTACTATTTTAGATATCTCCTTTAATATAATATATTAACTTTGCGTGATAATTTCCAACCAGCCATATAGGTGGTATCCTGATTAAGTCAAATTGATAATAAATTACCAACCGACCTGTTGGTTATAATCTAGGTCCCAAGATCAAACAAGACATGAAAACAATGTGTGAACACATCAACGGAGGTAGCGGAATACTCACATCGATCGGTTGAGTCGATTTGGAGACGAATCAAGGCCAAAATGCTCACTGTTTTAGGCGTGAACTGCAGCAGTCCACTGTCTCCAAAAACAGAATTTTGAGATGACAAACGGAGCTCCAAGCCTCGTCCGACGGATCCCGGCTCATGGGCGAACCTCCCTACCACCTTCGCAAGACTCGTAAGTGTGCTAACACTTGATTTCTCACCATGAAAAACCACTCTTTGCTTCTCATTATTCACGTCAAAATGGTTCCAAACCAGTGAAGTAAATCAGTTTGGGCGTGAGCATTAGGAGAGAAATGAGAGAGATGAAATTGTCTTTTGTTAATTTGATTTGCATTTGAAGTATATCTTATATACTTGTGTGAAATTCAAATGAATTTCACTTGAATTTGCATTTAAAAAGTCAAACAATAAAGGCAAACACTATGCACATCATGTCCATCACTATTCACATCAACTTTATTAAAGTGACATTTTGTCAAGTCATATCACTCAAAGTGACAAGTGATTTGACGCTTGATGCGACTAATGATTTGACGCTTGATGCGACTTGCGACGCCGCACTCGAATTCGAAATACGAATACGCTGGCAATCACACTCGGGCTTGGGTTCGCTAATTCCAAATTAATGATTTTTCCGTCGCGTCGTAATTAAATGATTACGCCTAGAGAATTCACTATTCACGTCGCTAATGAATTAATTCTAAATTAATTCGTTCGCCCGAATTAAAATCTAATTTTAATTCCGCGTCGAAATCTAATTTCGTTTAATATATCGAATATATTAATTTACCGAATAATTCCAAATTAATCGTTATCTCTCTCTATACGATATTTTATCCTAGATAAAATATCTCCGTAATTAATCATAGATTAATTTTCTCTCTCTTCTATATAATCGCAGATTATTCAAGAGTGCGAGTTATGCGTCATCGGTGGATTATCGGGAAGCGACCCATGAGATCCCCAGATACGTTGGCAGTAAATACGGTCGTCGGTGTATCCGAATCACGTACGTACCAAGTACTACGTTCTACCGATTTACGATACAAGGTCGACTCCTAGCAAAGCACCAAGTCTACCCAATTCTCCGGACATATCCATTTAAGAATATTAAGATCTGTATCAAGCGTAGTATACCATTGTATTGTGTGTATCGGCCCAGTATCGGATAGTCACGTGCTAGGGCTGGGGCTGGATAAGTGTCTGCCCCGTCCGAAACACATATCGGATGTCTGGTAACACAGTCTCTATAATCTGATATTCATGACCTGGCCATAATATCCCGATTGGATGCGCATCACTCAAGAGCACTAGTACCGTATCCTGCGTGACATCATCTCCACTATGACTGAAGTGATACTTCTGTCTCGACATCACACCCAATACACTACGACTCTCTGATAAACCCAGAAGTGGTGTACGCAAAACCGGTTAAAGCCTTGTACCACCAAGACCAAAGTCTATCGATTATCGTAAGTATTAGCGATGTAAGTCTCAGGTTAAGACTATACACACCTACCTCGATTTCGGCCTCCCATAGACACATAGTCATAATACCAATGGGATTCCGAGGGGTCTATCCAGAGCGAAGCTGTTTCCCGTACCATCGGTGAAACACGCTCTCCTATCGTACTTGCATAAGTATCCGATACTTATATATATGAAACTATGCCGTTGTGCCCTCACAACGCACACAAGTGCAATACTAGCCTATTCCGTATTATCGATGACCAGTCTCGATAATACTCCGGCTAGGGATATTTAATGATTAATCCTTCGGGGACTGATACTGTCTCATATCATTCTCAGTCCAGGAACTAATCACAGGGACCTCTCTTCATTTATATATCTATGGTGATCTAATCACAAATGATGAGAGTGTAATTTCCTTGTCACATAGTTAATTTGCTACAACAACACAATGTTCTGTGTAAATAGTGACGCTATGGGTTATTTTGTCCAACAATCTCCCACTTGGCACGTAGCGAGTCACTCAAGTGTCCCACACCCGAACTATGTACGGTTCGCTCAAATTGCTGATGAAAGGTTTTCGTTAGCGGATTTGCTTGATTATCTTTTGATGCGATTTATACGATCCTCACGTCGCCACGATGTATGATCCGAACGAATCAGATGATATAGAAGTATATATCTGGATCGTCGATGAGACCTTTAATTCCTTAGCCTGTCCTGACGCCTAGCTCAGCTGCTAACAAACTATATCTAATCTAATTAGATTTATTTTCGATCCAAATGGGTTCTTTTGCTGCCTCAGCTGCAGCAATAATCCGCATTTGTTGTTTATTCAGCAACAGTTATCTTGCTTGGAAGATTTCCAGCTTACTGTCCCGTGTTCAAACTTAATAGTACCGTAGTATTTAATTGTTTGGAAACTTGCAGCGGTGATCCCAGTCACTTCAAGTTCTCCTTCTCCATAGTTTAGGACAACATCTTTAGTTCTCTCAGATACTAACAGATGTTCTTAATCTTTAATCCAGTGACTATCACTTGGATTGACCTGATCGTGACTCCATATGCTCGAAGCGTATGAGACACCCTATCAAGTACATTTTAAATGTACAATTTCCCAGAGAGTGTTAACAACTTTAAATCTATCCAGTAGATCTTTATTCCTTGAATAAAGGTTGTTACACCCCAGAATTCTACGGAGAATTTCTATTGAAAGCCAAGCTTTCAACAATAGCTTTATGGGAATTTCACTGTCAGTGCGCTCTCCCACTAACCTCCTAATATACACAAGAATTATTTCGTTTTGAGTCAAATCATAAACCATTAAGATTATTTCAAAACGATAGTTCCAAGAACCTTATGCTTGCATTAATCCAAACATGGATCAAATAACCTGCAAACCTTGTTTATTGGTTATACAAAATCGTCAGAATGTTATAAACATTCTCCAAAAGGTTTCCTTTTCGAGAAATCGATTTTGATCTACAACTGACACATTTCATAAATGAAATATGCAGTTATCAACAAGCATCTTCAAAATGGATTTACCATGGCAACAGGTAAAAGGTTGAAGCGTTATTAACACAATGTTGATAACGATACCTTTCCGTCAAAAGCCCAGCTTTGTACATTGGTATGTTGCCTTCCATGTATGTCTTCCTTGAAGACGTTTAATGCACCAATAGGCACAATGCCTTGTGGTACAACAACTAGTATCCAAAATAGTTGTTATACATGGAATCCATTTCGGACTCATGGCACTTTGCCATAACGGGGAGTCGATACCTCGCATCACTTCCTCAAAACGTAGTCAGATGGTACACCTCCATAAGATTGACATCTTTATGGGGTGAGATCAGAAACCCATACCCTAGGTTGTTTTCTGACTCTATCCGATCTACTAGTTTCTTGTGTATTTGAAGATTAATGGTATAGAATCATCATAGATGAACTATTTGTGTTCCATTAAGGACTTCGTGCCTTGAACAGTATTACTCCGATTTTTATCGAGTATCACTATCCTCCCACTGACCACTGCATATCGGTATTCCTCTCAGGAAAAACCGCAGGGTGAGCAACAATCACATTGTCCTCATGTGAGATTTACAAGTACTATACTTAAGGTTTCCCTTAGGATAACCTATATTGGCACTTATCCAATTTGGGTCTTTTAGTTTGGTATCATCCAAACGTTATGCCTGGCATACCCAAATTATGATGAATGAGAAACCCCGTTTCTTTCCTGTTAATATCCTATATGATATCTGTCAAACAGATTTATATGGAACCTTCTTCTAAATAAGTTTTGCACTGTTAATACATATCCTATTGAAGGAAACAGTAGCTCAGAGCGACTCGTGATAAACCTTATCATGTCCAACAAAATTTGGTTTTTGGTTCGGAAACACCGTGTCTCGGGAGGAGTCCTCATATGAAAGAATGTCGTACTCTTTCATTTACGTATGAAACTTACTGCTTAAGCATTTTCCATTACGGTCTTATCGTGGCGGAATAATACTATAGCCGATCTGTTTATTTACTTCGTGTCGAAACTTCAAAAGTTTCCGATCTGTGTTCTTCAAAAGAAACACATAACCACAACGTGATGCCACATCCGTTAAGGTCACGAAATATTCATGTTCACATCTAGCCTAGCTAGATATGGGCCCACTTACTTCACCATGAATAGGGCTAAAAGATCGGTGGCCCTTTTACTATTACCAAGTAAATAGTATTTTAGGTATTTTACCTAATAAACTAGATTCGCAGACCTTATTTTGAATAGTCAATCAGTCCTAGTACCCACTCTTCAAAAGTGTGGATATACGAGTCTTGTTTAATTGTGTCCTAGACAACAATGCCACAAATAAGTCTCTATTGATCAAATCAATTTGAGCTATTTATTTGTCATTTTATATGTTTGAGATTTTATTTATATTCAAAATATGAATTCTGTTATTTACATCTAATGTATTTATCTCGGTATCATCTTTATATAATGAAACACTTAGTGTTCTAGAATATAAAGGTTTTATCCGCAACGGATTAAACACTGATATAGAGATAATGTCTCTTTGGGATATGTTAATATCTTTTCAATATTTCACAAACCTTTGGCCAAGCCTTGGGTTTTGGAATATCGAAACGATGTGCACCTTGTGCAACACGCCCAATTGCAAACTTTGACTTTTCACCTCTAGAATAGTCAATTAATTCTCCAAGAATTTATTAATTGCAACTTAATACTTTCTTGATTTTAATAGTCCAACTATTTAATCAATTTTAATAAGGTACTATTTATTATAATGATTACAATAATCCAATTATTTAATAAACTATAATTTTAATATTGATTACTATAATCCAATTATAAAATCAACTATCATTTTAATTCAATTATATTGATTACTATAATCCAATTATAAAATCAACTATTTATTGAATGAGTTTATATATAGTCCAACTATATATATTTTTAAAACAACATAAAATATTAGTCCAACTAATACTTTTGATTAATATGACGAGTAAAATATATAGATGAGCGCGTTTAGCGAGTATTCGAACGAATGTTGCAAATTCAATACTTGCCTCCCACTATTTTTCGTCGAGCCTCTAACCCTCTGTCGAGTACTCGGGAAACCGTGTTTCCTAGTGGGCTAGGATCCCGTTAAATGTCACACAATCTTGACTTTGGCCAACAAATTGTATGATAATTAACTAGGTAGATCTCGAAGATCAATTGGATCTCATCCAACTCCTAGATCCAGTATGTGGACATCCAAGTCCCAAATATATATCTAATATATGTCTATATATCGAATATATACCCTAACCTTTTTCCTCTGAATCAACTAGGCCTTGGCTTTGGCACAACAAACCTAGTGATCCCAGTCAAGTGCGGACCCATTGACATGGAAGCTTCGTAATCAATGTCGATGGACAAGAAGTGGTCTTGACTTTGGCCAACAAACCACAACTTGGACACGACACCGATATGGAACAAAGCCTCGTGATTAAAACACATCTTTGATGGACAAGGGCTTGACTTTGGCCAACAACCCCTGCCAATCTCGGATCTTGAGCAAGAATCACTCAATGGAAGGAAAAGACGCATGATATTTAATGAGGGATTTTCGCGTGCAAATTGGCTACCAATTTAATTATCTTTGTTAAGGTCTCATCATCATACACCCTTAAACATGCATTCTAAATACATAATAAAGCGAGTATGAAAATTAAATAATAATGATATGCGGATGGATACTTTACATTGATCCTAGATCAAATCTCTCCCTTTCTCACTCAAGCTAGCACTAGTATTACTTCTACCCGTTACACTACACTTCTAAAGAAACCTCATTTACATTGAGGGGAATAGGTGAGAAGAGAATACAAAGAGAATAGAGGTGATAAGGCTGGACACGCAGGTCCAATTTAATAAATCGAATTTATTACAACAATTTCTAAAATTACCCCACCTGACTAATATCCATCCGATAACATAATATCCCATTCACATCAACACGTATTCACACAAAAGCATGCTATCAATCAATCTAATCAAATTAATTAATATGATAATTAAGTGATCATCCAATGTTCAAACAACGATTTGATTTTGCTCGAGTCAAACTCGTTTTTGCGAATAAGTACTCAAAGTACGAATTCTTGACTTAAATTAAACTATATCATTAAATAAAATTTAACATGTATTTAATACTAATTCACTATTCAATTCCAAATTAAATATTACACTTTTATTTAATAAACCATTTTCGACTTAAATTCCAAATTTAATCGCTACGGGTCTCAAAGCCCCGAATGACGTCCAACGTCAATTCAATTCAAGTCTAATGGGCTTTCAATTAATTTCTTTAAGGCATGGGCTTCGGCAACCAAAGCTCAATCAAGGAGTAACCCCATAAGCCTAGAAATCAATTTAGGCCCATTAAGCCCGATTGAACTTTAAAGGTTCATTAAGTCGCATTTGGGCTTAACGGAAATGGTTTTGGGCCCAATTGGATCCAATCCATTTTGCCTAAACCCAACTTGATAAAATCAAGCCCAATAAGCCCAATTACAATATTAAAGTCCAATTTCCAAAATTAGGCCCAATTAATTAAATATACAAAATCCAATTTCATATTCAATTAACCTAAAGTGCATTTCATGATTAATCAACCAAATCAATATTTCCAAAACATGAAATTAGTCCAATTAATCATGTTCATTATTATCATCACATGTCCAACACATTAATGAAAATCAAACCCACATTACATGCTTCTAAGTCTCGGCCAAGGAAGGTAATTTTGTCCGATTTGAATTCAATCCGATTAATTACACAATCGACAACGTATTAACTTCCCGAATGATTTCATACACATTCAATGTTCATAAAATCAAAAATCCAAGACATTAAATGGCTTACACATTCGGCCAACACAAGAAATTTGGGGATTTATGTTCAATTCAAAATTCAATCTAATTGACTTCAAATTAACATCATTACAACCCATCCAATGAATCAAAATGAAAAAATTCCAAATTTCCAAACATGCTTGAAGATTCGGTCAACATGAATAAATTGCGGAAAATTATTCCAAATTAATTTTCTTGAAATTGATCCAATCCAACTTCAATTAAAGATCATTTAAACATGCTCAATCAATCAATTTAACCAAATCATGCTCAAAATCAAAATACCCAATTTTAAGCCCTACATTTTCATGCTTGAACCAATAGCTCTTGATGCCATTGTTGGTTATAATCTAGGTCCCAAGATCAAACAAGACATGAAAACAATGTGTGAACACATCAACGGAGGTAGCGGAATACTCACATCGATCGGTTGAGTCGATTTGGAGACGAATCAAGGCCAAAATGCTCACTGTTTAAGGCGTGAACTGCAGCAGTCCACTGTCTCCAAAAATAGAATTTTGAGATGACAAACAGAGCTCCAAGCCTCGTCCGACGGATCCCGGCTCATGGGCGAACCTCCCTACCACCTTCGCAAGACTCGTAAGTGTGCTAGCACTTGATTTCTCACCATGAAAAACCACTCTTTGCTTCCCATTATTCACGCCAAAATGGTTCCAAACCAGTGAAGAAAATCAGTTTGGGCGTGAGCATTATGAGAGAAATGAGAGAGATGAAATTGTCTTTTGTTAATTTGATTTGCATTTGAAGTATATCTTATATACTTGTGTGAAATTCAACTGAATTTCACTTGAATTTACATTTAAAAAGTCAAACAATAAAGGCAAACACTATGCACATCATGTCCATCACTATTCACATCAACTTTATTAAAGTGCCATGTTGTCAAGTCACATCACTCAAAGTGACAAGTGATTTGACGCTTGATGCGACTTGCGACGCCGTACTCGAATTTGAAATACGAATGTGCTCGCAATCACACTCGGGCTCGGGTTCGCTAATTCCAAATTAACGATTTTTCCGTCGCGTCGTAATTAAATGATTACGCCTAGCGAATTCACTATTCACGTCGCTAACGAATTAATTCTAAATTAATTCATTCGCCCGAATTAAAATCTAATTTTAATTCCGCGTCGAAATCTAATTTCGTTTAATATATCGAATATATTAATTTACCGATTAATTCCAAATTAATCGTTATCTCTCTCTAGACGATATTTTATCCTATATAAAATATCTCCATAATTAATCCTATATTAATTTTCTCTCTCTTCTATATAATCCCATATTATTCAAGAGTGCGTGTTATGCGTCATCGGTGGATTATCGGGAAGTGACCCATGAGATCTCCGGATACGTTGGCAGTAAATACGGTCGTCGGTGTATCCGAATCACGTACGTACCAAGTACTACGTTCTACCGATTTACGAGACAAGGTCGACTCCTAGCAAAGCACCAAGTCTACCCAATTCTCCGGACATATCCATTTAAGAATATTAAGATCTGTATCAAGCGTAGTATACCATTGTATTGTGTGTAACGGCCCAGTATTGGATAGTCACGTGCTAGGGCTGGGGCTGGATAAGTGTCTGCCCCGTCCGAAACACATATCGGATGTCTGGTAACATAGTCTCTATAATCTGATATTCATGACCTGGTCACAATATCCCGATTGGATGCGCATCACTCAAGAGCACTAGTACCGTATCCTGCGTGACATCATCTCCACTATGACTGAAGTGATACTTCCGTCTCGACATCACACCCAATACACTACGACTCTCTTATAAACCCAGAAGTGGTGTACGCAAAATCGGTTAAAGCCCTGTACCACCAAGACCAAAGTCTATCGATTATCGTAAGTATTAGCGATGTAAGTCTCAGGTTAAGACTATACACACCTACCCATACCTTCGATTCTCCTCCATAGACACATAGTCATAATACCAATGGGATTCCGAGGGGTCTATCCAGAGCGAAGCTGTTTCCCGTACCAACGGTGAAACACGACCTCCTATCGCACTTGCATAAGTATCCGATACTTATATATATGAGATCTATGTCGTTGTGCCATCACAACGCACACAAGTGCAATACTAGCCTATTCCGTATTATCGATGACCAGTCTCGATAATACTCCGGCTAGGGATATTTAATGATTAATCCTTCGGGGACTGATACTGTCTCATATCATTCTCAGTCCAGGAACTAATCACAGGGACCTCTCTTCATTTATATATCTATGGTGATCTAATCACAAATGATGAGAGTGCAATTTCCTTGTCACATAGTTAATTTGCTACAACAGCATAATGTTCTGTGCAAATAGTGACGCTATGGGTCATTTTGTCCAAAACGACCAACAAGGCGGTATCTATACTTAGTTAGGTTAAAACCAATTTTTAATTAATTACCAACCGGCCAATATAGAGGTATCCTCATTAAATCATGTTTTAAATAGTTTATATATTATAATTAAGGGAGATTAATCTAGATAGCGAAAAGAAAAGCTTTACCTTTTACCCCAGCAAGGGGGAGTTACCTCCTCATTGCTTGAAAAATAAAAACTGCAAAAGCAAAGAATGGAAAGTACTGTGGGTAAAAGTAAATTACGGAAAGTAAAAACTGAAAAGTAAAAAAAATAAAGTGCAAAAGCAGAAATTAATTACTGAAAGCTGTAAATAAACAAACAATATACAATCTTTTTATTTATTCTTTAGGAATTTTAAAGAAGAAATTATGAATTTACAAATGAAATGGCTTGATATTTATAGGCAAAATTTTGCCTCCATCAAATTCTCCACCAAATTTATTATTAATTTCTCTTCTAATTACTCCACCAAATCCATTATTAATTGCTCCACTAATTGCTTATCATTTTTGGTGATGATTTGATAATTTTTATTATTTATTTATTAATTTATTTGTTTCTTTGAAAATGACTTTAATAATTACACATAACATACTACTGGATGGTTATCAATTTCGGGCATGAAATCTTCAGAATTCGAAATTATTTTGTCTTTCAAAGTTGTAGATCTTTGAGTATTCTTTAATCTATAATTTGAATCAGCTCAATCCTATATCAGAGTAAAACGTTACGTCCAAAATATGACAGATGTGCAAAACTGGAATTTCCAAAACTGCATTTTGTCAAAAACGCCCTTTCAAGTTTCCAATCTCCAAAATTAATATGTCAACTCCAATATTTGCCCTTATTTGACCCACATTTCATCCTAAATGATTTCATTGAGTCCCAATATTATTTTATCTGAAAAATAAACTAAAACATATCAAAACGTTCATCAAACCCGAGAAACTAAACAAAATATTAAGTAAAAGAGGCTGTAAATATTGATATATATTCCGCTCATCACACCCCCAAACCTAACATTTTACTAGTCCTCGAGCAAAACAATAAAATAAAATTAAAATTAAACTAAGCCATTTTCGTAGGGATCACAGTTGTATTTAGCGTATGCAACAAGCCTTTAAACCCCTATGTGTCTCTAGTGGATGAGTTGTAGTCTCGTGAGGGTTTACATCAATGATACCCACAAACATTTTACAAAAGTAAAAAGATAGTAAAAATAATGCACACAAAAGCAAAAAGACAAGAGAAAAGAGAATAAATAAGTTTGTGACTAATCAAGTGAAATTTCTACTGCAAGTCTCTAGTTGTTTTCTTTTTTTCTAAATTACTGAATAAGTAAATACTCCGATTATATTTACCATTCTCCGTATACACAGCCAACAAATTATTAATCAATCTCATTTCTGCCCACAATAGTCACAAGTGTAGTTGAAAAGTGAGTAATATTTTTATTCTAAAGTTTTATCAGAATTCACACCTTTTTGTAGTAATGAAATTTTTTTTGATTTTTTAATTTTTTTATTATTTATATACAATATCTTCCATCTATGTAGTGAACTTTGGACCAGAGACTCCCAAACCAGTTGGTTTTAGGGCACTAGGTGTTAAACCACCCCCGCGGACTTAATTACTCAGACCTTAGATATATATATATATATATTTGCAATATCTTTCGATCCATGTAGCGAGCTTTGGGTCAGTGACTCCCAAACCAGTTGGTTTTAGGGCACTAGGTGTTAAAACACCCATACGGACTTAATAACTTGGATCTCAGACTTTTTTTGCACATTTTTTTCTTATTTTTTTACCCCATTGCTTTTTGAGATGCTTCCTTGAATTAAACTAGAGCACCGAATATTACAAACTTTTCAATTGCTTCTCATGTCCGTATGTTACCATATATGTTGATAATATCTGCCAACTGAGCATATGAAGATCCGTTTTTGTCAGTTTTATGGAGAATTCACAAATTAAATAATTTAAAAGGAAATAAACAAAAAGTAACTTGATTTGAACATGAGTTTGAGATACGTCTCATGAGTGGAAACTCCTTACACATCTATCTCTTGCCAATTTCACCCTATTAATCAAATTAAAAACAAAAAAAATATAAAATATTTTTTTTTTTGATTTTTTAAAAAATTTTCAATTATTTTGTATTTTTCGAAAAATTTTGGACTAAAAATAATACAATAAAAATAAGATACTATTAACTATTCCCCTCCCCCAAACCTAAATGAGACATTGTCCCCAATGTCTTAAACAGTAGAAAAGAGTTTAGAAGATAGTACCTGGTTAGCTGAAATTCTACAAAAAATTACCGATTAAGATCTTTGTCTAATTTACGATTCTTATCACGATCGCTATCTGACCAGTTCAACTTGGAAAGAATGGTGTCGATTTTTGGTTCATAGGCTAAAGTTGGTCAATTAATTCATCGGCTTTTCTCGCAGTTAGGAATATGTCTTTTATCGGTTTCGAGATGAGCCCAAGTTTGTTAGCATCTGCAAGAAATACAAAAAGAAAATCGAAATGTCCACCACATTAAGTAATCTAATGGGTTTCTGGTGGATGTTCAAATTTGCCCAAGATGATAATGTGAATATTGCTTCCAACGTGCCTAGCCCACCTAGTAAAGCTATGAATGCGTCAGCATGATTGACCATTTCAATAAGTTGTTTAGACATGCTTGAGACAATGCATTCCTCTCCATTTAAATCTCTTAGGAGGTTTGTCTCCGCTAATGGTTTTAGAATGATTCCCAAAATATGGCTGCCACCTTCTTATACGGCTTTTGAAACACTTCCCATTAATCCAATATTGCCATCGCCATATACTAAGTGCAACTTCTGTTCAGCAATAACTTTCCCCACTTCTTTTGCGGCCTCCATAAATTCTGGCTTGGTCCCAGAATTAGATCCACAAAACACACAGATATTAGTAACACATCTCTTGGAAGTTATTTCCATTTCTCTCGTATCTGATTTTTATCTGGATGTGTCGAAGAGAGAAATGTAGAGCTGAATTTATAGAACCTGAAAATGGGTGATTAATAGTTGCACTAGTACCTACCAAATAACAATTATTAGATTAACGTTAAAATAAACCATGAAAAGTTAAAAAGTTTAGATCTTGTCAATGAAAATAACGGAAATAAAATAGAAAAACATATCAAAGTAATTATTAAGGTAATGGAATTGTGTACGTAATACGCCACTCACTTAGTATAAATTCATAAGAATGCGTCTCAAGAATTCATTCTTTACTCAGCATTCGCAAATGAATTAGCTCTCTTCTTTGTGATTGTCAAACACTATTCCTTCTGTCTTAAATTCTCTGTTTATGCTTTTCTCTACAAAAAAACACACAAAATTAAAAACTCTACAACATGTATTCACAAAATATGGAAACAAAAATTAAAACAAATTTCATGGGCTGCATCCCTGCTAGCGCTAAGTTTAACGTCGTCAGCTAGACGTTACTATCCGAACGTTATGTTAGATCTGAAAGTGTGACACTTTCTTTTTGTCGCTCAAATGATTCTCCCTAGTAGTGCTTGACACGCTTGTTTTTAACATTGAATGTTCTGTTAGAATCGATATCATGTATCTCAATGGCTCTGTTTAGTAAAACCTTAGTGATCAAGAATGGACCTGACCCTTGTGATTTTGGCTTCCATGAGAAGAATTTCATCATTGATTTGTTTAACAGTACCTTTTGCCCTGGTTCTAGTTGTATGCGCACTAACTTCGCATCATGTTGTTTCCTGTCCTTTTCTTTGTATAATTTGGCATTCTCAAAAGGCTGAATGTGAAATTCCTCCAATTCGTTGAGCTGGTGGGACTGTTTCTCTTCTGTTACTTGTAGGGCAAGACTTGGCATCTTCAGTGGGTAGTATGCTTTATATTCAAGCTCCACAGGCAATTGACATGTTTTAAGTTGTCAGTAGAACTTTGCATTACATTAGAGGTCTGGATGGTATTATTTATCACATCAAGTCTGAAACATTCCTCCTTTTCGTCATTCGGGAAATTCATGGCTTTGAAAACATTGAATGCTACTTCTTGGTCTTGTACCCTCATGGTTAGTTCTTCTTTTTGTACATCAATAATGGTTCGACCTGTTGCCAAGAATGGTCTCCCGAGGATGATCGGCACGTCTTTGTCTTCTTCCATATCAATGACAATAAAATCTGTTGGGAAAATGAATTTGTCAACTTTGACCAGCACATATTCAACTACACCTCTCGGAAATACGAGCGTTCTATCAGCAAGTTGTAAAGAGACTGAAGTGGGCATTGTTTCTCCAGTTTCCTTAAAATAGAAAAAAAAGCATCAAGTTAACACTCGCACCTAGATCACACAGAGCCTTACCGAAGTCATGTTCTCCTATGGTGCAAGGAACAATGAAACTGCTAGGATCTTTCAACTTTGAGGGAAGTTTTCTCTGAATGATGGCGTTTTCTTCTGATAATGCTACTGTCTCATAATCTCACAATCTCCGCTTTCGTGAAAGAATGTCTTTCATAAATTTGGCATAGCTGGGCATTTGTTCCAACTCTTCCGTAAATGGAATGTTGATATACAGCTTTTTGAATACCTCAAAAAATCGAGCAAACTGCTTGTCCAGTTTGTTTTTCTGAAGACTCTAAGAAAAAGGTGGAGGTGGAGTGTTCTGTTCTTTTTCTTTTTTCCTTTGCTTCTTTTTCCTCCATCTGTCGAACAACATCTTTTGGAACTTCTTATTTGGTTGCCTTGATTCCAACATCTTTGTTGATTTCAGTATCGTTTTTCAAGGTAATGGCTTGACATTGCTTCATCCCTCTGTTCTTGGATTTGGCTTTGTGTTGCTAGGAAGGTTTCCTGGCGGTCTGTAACTCTGAGCATTGGCCAGTTGTCCAATTTGATTCTCCAATACTTTGATAGAAGCTGAATGGCTTTGATTCAATGCCACTTGATTTTGAAACATAGTTGTTAAAACATCATATTTTGCTTCTTGCTTTTTTAACTATGCCAACACTTCTTTTATTCCTGGTGTGGGACAATTATTACCCATAGCATCACTATTTGTATAGATCATGGTGTTGTTGTAAAAATTAACTATGTGATAAAGGAAATTGCTCTTTTACCATTTGTAATTGGATTACCAAGATATATAAATTATAGAAGGTCCTTATGATTAGTTCCGGATTAAGATGATATGAGACAGTATCAATACATAAAGGTTTAATCATTAAACGTCCCTAGTAGTAGTATTTTTGAGAATGGACATCGGTAATGTGGAATAGACTAGTATTTTACTTGTGCGCGTTGTGGGAGCATAACAGCATAGTTCTCATATGTTTAAGTATTGGATACTTATGCAAGTGTGATAGGAGGTTGTGTTTTACCGATGGTATGGAAAACAGCTACGCTCTGGATAGACCCCGCGGAATCTCATTGGTAGTATGTCTGTGTATCTATGGGAGTCCACTTCAGGGTAGGTGTATTTGGTCTTAACCTGAGACTTACACCGATAATACTTGTGACAATCAATATACTTTGGTTTTGGTCGTCCATGGCTTTAACAGGTTCTGTGTATGCCTCTACTAGGTATATTGAGAATCATAGTGTATTGGGTGTGATGTCAAGATGGAAGTATCACTTCAGACATATGGAGATGATGATCACGTAGGATACGGAACTAGTACTCTTATATACTGCAGCTATCGGGATAATATGACAAGGGCATAGTTATCCGATTATAGAGAAGAGTTACCAGAGATCCGATATGTATTTCATACAGGGCAGACACAATCCCAGCCCCAGGCCTTGCACGTGGACATCAGATACTGGATCGATATACACTATACTACGTATACTACACCTGACATTTATCGTATATTCCTTTAAGAATATTTCTAGAGAATTGGGTAGGCATGGCGCTTTGCTAGAAGCCAACATTGTCTCTTAAATCGGTAAAACGTAGTACTAGGTACATATGTTTTCGAATAGTCCGACGACCGGATTTACTGCCAACATATCCGGGGATCTCATGGGTCACCTCCGAAGATTCACCGATGACGTATGACTCGCATATTATTAATCTGGGATGGATTGTTTAAGTATGCTTGAATAATGATAACACAGTTTTATGCGTGATCAATTTGATGAAAATTGAATTGGATAAATTTTCCCTAAAATTTTTGGCTTGGCCGAATGTGATGTTGCCATAAATGTCATGGTGATTTTGTTTTTTGAATCATTGGATGAGTTTGAAACACTTGGGTAATGTTGATTTAAGTTTCAATTGGATTGAAATCGGAATCGGACAAAGAAAACCCTAATTGTCGTGAGTAGTAAAGCATGAAAATGATTGACTTTTGATTCAAATGTGTTGGACATGTGTTGATGATAATTAGTATAATTAATTGAATAAATTGGTGTTTTGGAAATATTAATTTGAGTAATTAATTATGGTTATACACTTAGGTTAATTAAATTATAAAATTTGGAAATTTGGAATTTAATTAATTGAGCCGAATTTGGAATTGGGCTTGTAAAGTTGAATTTGGGCTTAATGGGCTTGATTGGGCCAAGTATGGTTTAGGTTAATTGGTTGGATCCAATTGGGCCCAAAATCATATCCATAAAGTCTAAATATGACTATTGGGCCTTTAAAGTTTAATTGGGCCTAATGGGCCGAAATTGATTTCTAGGCATAAAGGGTGATTCCTTTCTTGGGCTTTGGTTGCCGAAGCCCATGCCTTAAGAAATTAATTAAAAGCCCATTGCACTTTAATTAAACGACATTGGATGTTAATCGGGCGTTGAGACTCGTTTAGACTAGATTTAGAATCTAAGTCGCAAAGGTTTATTAAAAAAGTGTAGTTATTTAATTTGGAATTAAATAGAGAATTAGTATTGAATACGAATTAAATTGGATTTAATGTTGTAGTTTGATATAATTTAAGAATTCGTACTTCGAGTACTTATTCTCAAACGAGTTTGACTCGTGCAAATCAAATCGTTGTTTGAACATTGGATGGTCATTAATTTCAAATTAATTAATTGGATTAGATTGATTGATAACATACTTTGTGTGATTACATGGATGTGATGTATGAATAATGTATATCGGATGGATATTAGATGGGTGAGGGCAATTTTGGAAATTATTGTAATAAATTTAGAATTTATTAAATTGGACCTGCGTGTCCAGCCTATTACCTCTCGATTCCTTATATTTCTCTTCTCACCTATTCCTCTCATGTAAATGAGGTTTCTTTAGAAGTGTTATGTAATTGGGTAGAAGTTGTGCTAGCGGGAGAGAGGAAAGCGAGAGATTTATTCTAGGAACCAAATGTGTTAAGTATCCATCTGCATATCATTATTATTTTATTTTCGTGCCTTATTATGCTTTTAGAATGCATGTTTAATGGTTTATGATGATGAGACCTTAACAAAGATAATTAATTGGTTGCCAATTATGCGAAAAACCCTCACAATATATTAAGTATTTTTCCTTCCATTGAGTGATTCTTACTCAAGATCCAAGATTGGCACTGGTTTTTTGGCCAAAGTCAAGACCTTTGTCCGTCGTGGATGAGTTTGAATCATGAAGGCTTTGTTCCATATCGGTGTCTTGTCCAAGTTGTGATTTGTTGGCCAAAGTCAAGATCACTTCTTGTCCATCGACATTGATTACGAAGCTTTCCAAGGTCAATGGGTTTCGCTTAACTGGGATCATTAAGTTTGTTGTGTCAAAGCCAAGGCTTAATTGATTAAGAGAAAAAGGTTAGGCAATATATTGGATATATTGGCATATATAGGATATATGTTTCGGACTGGATGTCCACCTACTGGATCTAGGAATTGGATGGGATCCAATTGATCTTAGAGATCTACCTAGTTAAGTTTCATACAATTTGTTTGCCAAAGTCAAGATTGTGTGTTATTTAACGGGATCCTAGCCCACTAAGAAACTGGGTTTCCCGAGTCCTCGATAGAGGGTTAGAGGCTCGTCGAAAAATAGTGGGAGGCAAATATTAAATTTGCAATTTCATTTAGATACTTACCATACGCGCTCATTTCATTATTCGTCAATACAAACAAATATTGTTTCAATTAAACAGTTGGACTGTATTCAAACTATTTCAATTTATAGTTGATTTTATAATTGGATTATAGTAATCAATATAATTGAATTTAACTAATTTAATCATAGTTGATTATATAGTTAGACTATAGTAATCATTATATTAAATAGTACACACATCGTTGATTAAATAGTTGGACTATTAGAATCAAGATAAACTGAAAGATTAACGTTTAGAACATAGTCCTGGGTGAAAATGTATTTAAATGGTTTAATTTTCAGATTGGGAATAATACCTCAGGATAGTCTTGAGAACCGAGAAGTTATTTTATTTGATAAAATGACATCTCAGGCCTAAGCTCGGAGTTAAGTAAATAGTAGAGCATGATCTATGAAAGATTCATATGATGATAACTTTAGTGCTTAATCCGTTATCTTTGCCATAATGACTCCTTAATTTCGTCGTCATAACTAAGGATTAGATCTGTAAACCATGATGTTGAAATTGAAGGATCTTCATAGGTCTATACTTAGATCTTAGAAGCATAAAATGTAATAGAAAACTCTTGGAGAGTTAATGGCTATGCTCAAGGAGATAAAGCCAAAGTTTACAAAAGGGCAAGAAGCGCAAGGCACATCTTACTTCGATATCCCTGAAGGCCAAGGCTTGGCTAAAGGCTTATAGGGTGTAGAAAATGGCAAAGGCAAAATCATCACAGTCTTCTAGAAGGACAAAGGACATATCCCAATATGTCTGCCTAAAACTGTGGCAAACGGGGTCACTGGAAGCGTGACTGCTGTATGGACAAGGCAGACATGATGGAATAGAAGAAAGGGCAAGGATCTGACTTCAAGTATGTTTGTCATAAACATGTTCAATACTAGTTTTAAAATTGGATTTTAGATACTAATTGTGGTACATAAATATATGTACCGATGTGCAGAATTTACTGATTAGCAGGATACTGACTTCAGATGAGATCTCTCTGCGAGTCGTAAATGGGACGTGAGTCGCTGTTTTAACCGTAGAAACCTAAGTTTAGGAACTACCATTTGGGTGTGTACTTAAATTAGGAAACTATTATAATGTACCTAGTTTGACTAGAAACATTATCTCTATATCGAGTATAACTTGTTGCGAGTATACCTTTTTATTCTAGAACACTAAAGTGTTTTATTTTATAAAATTGATATTGAGATAAACACATTAGATGTGAATAACAGTGTTTATATTTTGAATATAAACAAATCTCAAACATATAACATGACAAACATATAGCTCAAACTGATTTGATCAGATGAGACTTATTTGTGGTAGTGTTGTCTGAGACACATTAAATAAGACTCGTATATCCACACTTTTGAAGAGTAGGTACTAGGACGGATTTGATTCTAATCAAATGATGTCTACGAATCTAGTTTATTAGGCAAAGTGCCTAAAATACCTTTTACTTGGTAAAAGTGTAAGTGCCACCGATCTATTAACCCTCGTTCATAGTGACATTAGTAGGCCCGTGTCTAGCTAGGCTAGAAGTGGATATGAACACTTCGTAACCTTTACGGATGTGGCATCGTGTTATGGTTATGTGTTTCTTTTGAAACATAAATCGGAAATTTTTGAGTTATTCAAAGAGTTTCGACACGAAGTAGTTAGACAGATCGGCTAAAGTATTAAATCATCACGGTTAGACCGTTGTGGAAAATACTTAAGCAATAAGTTTCTTGACTAAATGAAATAGTATAGTATTCTTACATAGTGGACTATTCCCGGAACACCTCAATCCTGATGGTGTGTCCGAACAGAAAACCAAATTTTGTTGGACATGATAAGGTTAATCATTAGTCGCTCTGAGCTACCATTTTCCTTTAAAGGGATACACATTAAACAGTGCAACACTTATTTTGAATAAGGTTCCATAAAATCTGTTAGACAGAATTCATATTAGATATGAACAGGAAAGAAACTAAGTTTTCTCATTCCTGAAGATTTGGGTATGCTAGGCATATGTTTGGATGATACCAAACTTGAACCCAAATCGGATAAGTGCCTAATTATAGGTTATCCTAGGGAAACCAAAGTATAGTACTTATACATCTCATAAGAGAATAATGTAATTGTTGCTCACCAAGCGGTTTTCCTAAGATGAATACCTATATGCAGTGGTAAGTGGCAGGAAAGTAATACTGTTCAAGGCACCGATTCCATAATGGAACACAAACAGTTCATCAGGGATGAACCTGTACTATTAATATTCGAATACACAAGAACCCCATAGATCGAAAAGAGTTAGAAGACAACCTGAGAGGTATGGGTTTCTAATCTCACCTCATAAAGATTTCAATCTTATTGAGGAATACGCACTGACTACGTATAAGGAAGTGATAGAAGGTATCGACTACCTATTTATGGCAAAGTGCCATAATTTCTGAAGTGGATTCCATGTATATCAACCAAGTTTGGATACTAGTTGATGTACCAAAAGGCATTGTGCCTATTGGTGAGTCTTCAAGGAAGACATACATGGATGGCAACAAACAGCGTACAAAGCTAGGCTTGTACGGAAAGGTATTGTTATCAACATAGTGTCGATTACGATGAAGCCTTTTTGCCCGTTGCCATGGTTGAATCCATTTGGATAATGCTTGCAAAAGCTGCATGTTTCATTTATGAAATATGGCAGCTGAACGTTAAAATCGCTTTCCTTAAACGGAAACCTTTTGGAGGATGTTTACAACATCCTGGCGGTTTTATCGTACAGAGAACAAGCAAACTGGGTTTGCAAATTAACTAGATCCATTTATAGATTGAAGCAAGCATTATGTTCTTGGAACTGATGTTTTGATGTAATAATAATAGTGTATGATTTAATTCAAAATGCATATGATTCTTGTGTATATAAGGAGGTTAGTGGGAGCGCACTGACAATGATTGTCCATTATAATGATATATCATTTCTTGGAAATGACATTCCCATAATACAATCGGTGAAAGCTTGGCTTTCAAGAAAAATGCTCCGTAGAATTCTTGGGAGAGACAACCTTTATTCTAGGAATAAGGATCTACTAGGATAGATCTAAAAGTTGTTAGTACTCTTTGAGAACTCGTACATTGAAAGAAATGTACACGACCTGGTGTCTCATATGCTTTGAGCATATGGAGTCACAATCAAGCCAATCCAAGTGATAGTCACTGAATTGATGTTAGGAACATCCTTAAGTATCTTAGATGATCTAAGGATGCTTTCTTAAGTTATGGAGAATAAGAACTTGAAGTGACTAGGTTCACTACTGCAAGTTTCCAAACCGACAAAGACGACTATAAGTCACAAAACGATATTATATAATTTGAATAACGGAATAGTGAGCTGGAAATCTTCCAAGTAAGATACTGTTACCGAATAAACAATAAAAGCGGAACATTACTGTAATTGACGCAAACAAAAGTAGCATTTTGGATCTAAATAATTCTAATTAGATTAGATAAAATTCTGTTAGTAGCTGAGTTAGGCTACAGCACAGGCTAAAGAATTAACGGTCTCATCAACGATCCGATATGTACTTTATAAAGTTTTATCTGATTCGTCGGATCATACATCGTGGCGATGTGATGATCGAATAAATCGCACACATAATAACCTTATAAATTCGCTGATGAAAGCTGTTTCTCAGCTGAAGTTTGAGTCACCCGTATATAGTTTAGGTGTAAGACACCTGAGTGATTGGCTATAGGCCAAGTGTGAGATTGTTGGACAATTATGACCTATAGCATCACTGTTTGTACAGATCATGGTGTTGTTGTTCAAATTAACTATGTGACAAAAGAAATTGCTCTTTTATCATTTGTAATTGGATTACCAAGATATATAAATGATAGAAGGTCCTTATTATTAGTTCCGGATTGAGATGATATGAGCCAGTATCAATCCATAAAGGTTTAATCATTAAACATCCATAATCGTAGTATTATCGAGAGTGGACATCGGTAATGCGGAATAGACTAGTATTGCACTTGTGCGCGTTGTGGGAGCATAACGGCATAGTTCTCACATGTTTAAGTATTGGATACTTATGCAAGTGCGATAGGAGGTTATGTTTTACCGATGGTACGGAAAATAACTTCGCTCTGGATAGACCCCGCGGAATCCCATTGGTAGTATGTCTGTGTGTCTATGGGAGTCCGCTTCAGGGTAGGTGTATTTGGTCTTAACCCGAGACTTACACCGCTAATACTTGCGACAATCAATATACTTTGGTTTTGATCGGCCAGGGCTTTAACAGGTTCTATGTACGCCTCTTCTAGGTATATTGAGAATCGTAGTGTATTGGGTGTGATGCCAAGATGAAAGTATCACTTCAGACATATGGAGATGTTGATCACGTAGGATATGGAACTAGTACTCTTATATGATGCAGCTATCGGGATAATATGACAAGGTCATAGTTATCCGATTATATAGACTAGTTACCAGAGATCCGATAAGTGCTTCGTACGGGGCAGACACAATCCCAGCCCCAGGCCTTGCACATGGACATCAGATACTGGATCGATATACTCTATACTACGTATACTACGCCTGACATAGATCGTATATTCTTTAAGAATATTTCTGGAGAATTGGTTAGGCATGGCGCTTTGCTAGAAGCCAACCTTGTCTCGTAAATCGGTAAAACGTAGTACTAGGTACGTACATTTTCAAATAGTCCGATGACCAGATTTACTGTCAACATATCCGGGGATCTCATGGGTCACTTCCGAAGATTCAACGATGACATATGACTCGTACATTATTAATCTGGGATTAATTAGATGAGAGAGAAAATTAATCTATGATTAATTACAGAGATATTTTATCTGGGATAAAATATTATTTAAAGAGAGAGAACGATTAATTTGGAATTAATCGATAAATTAATATATTCGATATATTAATCAAAATTAGATTTCGACGCGGAATTAAAATTAGATTTTAATTCGGGCAAACGAGTTAATTTAGAATTATTTCGTTAGCGACGTGAATAGTAATTTTACTAGGCATAATTATTTAATTAAATTTGATTTAATTACGTCGCAACGGAAAATTCGTTAATTTGGAATTAGCGAACCTGAGCCTGGGAGTGTTTGCGGGGCCACTCGTATTTCGAATCGAGTGGGGCCCATAAGTCACATCAAGCGTCAAATCATTTGTCATTCTTGTGACATAAGTCATATCACTTTGAATGATGAGATGCTTGTCACTATTCATGATTGATGGTGGTAGTTGGATGGTTTTAATTCTTGTACCAATTTTGAAAGTTGAATTTGGTATATCATTATTTGATTTTAGAAATAAAATACACAACACACCACTCTTTCTTTCTCTCCCTCTCCTACCTCACGGACTTGGGCCATTTTCTTCTCTCAAAGTTTTCTTCCATGGCCGAATCTTGGAGGATGAAGATGGTGATTTTTTTGGCAAAACTCACCAAGAGCTAGCACTCAAAAGAGTATATACAAAGGTGACAGGGAATGTTGGACAATTATGACCCATAGCGTCACTATTTGTACAGATCATGGTGTTGTTGTACAAATTAACTATGTGACAAAGGAGATTGCGCTCTTATCATTTGTGATTAGATCACCTAGATGTATAAATGATGAGAGGTCCCTATGATTTTTCCTGGACAAAGAATGATATGAGAATGTATCAGTCCACGAAGGATAAATCATTAAATATCCCTAGTCAGAGTATTATCGAGATTGGACATCGATAAATACGTAAAAGACTAGTATTGCACTTGTGCGTGTTGTGAGGGAACAACGACATAGTTCTCATATATTTGGGTATTGGATACTCATGCAAGTGTAATAGGAGGTTGTGTTTCACCGATGGTACGGGAAACAACTTCGCTCTAGATAGACCCCCTCAGAATTCCATTGGTAGTATGACTATGTGTCTATGGAAGTCCGAAATCAGGGTAGGTGTATTTAGTCTTAACCTGAGACTTACACCGCTAATACTTGCGACAATCAATATACTTTGGTTGTGGTCGTCCAGGGCTTTAACAGGTTCTGTGTACGCCAATGCTGGGTATATTGAGAATCGTAGTGTGTTGGGTGTGATGTCAAGACGGAAGTATCACTCCAGTCTTAGTGGAGATGATGATCACGTAGGATACGGTATTAGTACTCTTAAATGCTGCAGCTATCGGGATAAAATGACTAGGTCAGGTTTATCCGATTTTAGAGACTAGTTACCAGACATCCGATATGTGCTTCGTACGATGAAGACACAATTCCAGCCCCAGGTCTAGCACGTGATCATCCGATACTGGACAGAAATACGTAATACTACGTATACTACGCCTGATACAGATCCTTTATTCCTGTAAGGATATTTCCAGAGAATTGGGTAGGCATGGCGCTTTGCTAGAGGCCAACCTCGTCTTGTAATCGATAAAATATAGTACGAGGTACTTACGTGTTCGGATAGTCCGACGACCGAATTTACTGCCAATATATCCGGGGATCTCATGGGTCGCTTCCCAAAGATTCACCGATGACATATGACTCGCACTTTAATTAATCTGGGATTAATTAGAAGAGAGAGAAAATTAATCTGGGATTATTTCGGAGATATTTTATCTAGGATAAAATATCAATAAAAGAGAGATAATGATTAATTTGGAATTAATTGGTAAATTAATATATTCGATATATTAAACGAAATTGTATTTCGACGCAGAATTAAAATTGGATTTCAATTCGGGCGAACGAATTAATTTAGAATTAATTCGTTAGCGACGTGAATAGTAATTATGCTTGGCATGATTATTTAATTAAATTAGATTTAATTACGACGCAACGGAGAAATCGTTAATTTGGAATTAACGAACCCAAGCCCAAGATTATTTACGAGCACATTCGCATTTCGAATTCAATTGCGGCACGCAAGTCAAATCAAGCGTCAAATTATTAGTCGCATCAAGCGTCAAATCGCTAGTCGTTTCAAGCGTCAAATCATTTGTCACTTTGAGTGATGTGACTTGACAACTTGATTGATTGAGTGACATGACCACTTGAGTGATGTGACATGATGTGAGTTGATGTGTGGTTATTGGCTTTTAATTGTTTGACTTTTAAAAGAAAATTCAAATGAAATGCATTTGAAATTAACAAAAGTGTATAAGATACACTTGATGCCAAAACCAACACAGAATTTTTTTTTATCTCTCCCTCTCCTCGATTTCCTCTATTCTTCACGCGCATGGAGGGCAATTTATTCACTGTTTTGCTGTTGTAAAATCGTGAGTGAGGGAAGCCAGAGTGTGGATTTTTGTGGCAAAAATCAAGAGAGCTAGCACTCCGAGAGATATGCGTAGGTGATAGGGAAACCCACCGACGAGCGGGAATCGTTTGACGAAGCTTGGAGCTTCATTTGATGATCCAAACCTGAAAATCTTGGAGGACTTCACTGCCCACTGCCGTGACTTTCTTGGAGGAGGAAAATGATTTTGTTCTTCACCAAATCGTCTCAACCGATCGATGTGAGTATTGCGCTATCTCTGTTGATCTATTCACACTTGTTTTTAATGCTTATAACGATCTTGGGACCTAATTAGAAACCAGTAATGGCATCAAGAGCCTAGGTTTGAGCATGAAAAGTTTAGGGCTTAAAATTTGGGTATTTTGAATTTGAGCATGATTTTATGAAATTGGATGATTAAGTATGCTTAAATGTTGTTGAATTGAAGATTGATTGGATCAATTTCAAGAAAATGTGATTGGATCATTTTTTCCCCAAAATGGTTATGGTGGCCGAATACATAATGCCCTAGAAGTCTTGGATTTTTGATTTTTTGGACATTGGATGTGTTGGAAATCATTCGGGATGTGGATTTAATATCGATTTTGAAATTAATTGGATTGAATTCGAATCAGATAGAAATCACCATCTTGGCCGAGACTTTAACCATGTATATGGGTTTGATTTTTGATAAAATGTGTTGGACATGTTTTGTTGATAATGAGCATGATTAATTAGGCTAATTGATGTTTTAGAAATGTTAATTGGGTCATTAAATATGTTGAACACTTTATGTAATTAAATTGGAAATTTGGAATTTGGTAATTTAATTATTTGGGCCTAATTTTGGAAATTGGACTTTTAAAGTTGTAAATGGTTTGTTGGGCTTTGTTGTACAAAGTTGGGTTAAGGCAAATTGGATTGGATCCAATTGGGCCCAAAACCACTTCCGTCAAGCCCAAATGCGACTTAATGAACCTTTAAAGTTTAATTGGGCCTAAATTGATTTATGGGCTTATGGGGTAATTCCCGGATTGGATTTTGGTTATTCGTTTGATCCGAGTTGACCAAAAGCCCACGCCTTAAGAAATAAAATAAAAGCCCATTGGACTTTAATTGAATTGACGTTGGACGTTAATCTGTCTTTGAGACGCGTTACGATTAAATTTTGAATTTAAGTCGTAAAAAGTTTATTATTAAAGTGTAATATTTAATTTGGAATTAAATAGCGAATTAGAATTGAATGCATATTAAATTGGATTTAATGATGTAGTTTAATTTAATTCGAGAATTCGTACTTTGAGTACTTATTCGCAAAACGAGTTTGACTCGAGCAAAATCAAATCGTTGTTTGAACATTGGATGATCACTAATTATCAGATTAATTAATTTGATTAGATTGATTGATAACATGCTTGTGTGAATATATGGCTGTGATGAATGAATAATGTATATCATATGGATATTAGTCGGGTGGGGGTAATTTTGGAAATTATTGTAATAAATTTGATTTATTAATTGGACCTGCGTGCCCAGCCTTATACCTCCATATTCTTTGTATTCTCTTCTCACCTATTACCCTCAATGTAAATGAGGTTTCTTTAGAAGTGTAGTGTAACGGGTAGAAGTGATACATGTGCTAGCGGGAGAGAGAAATGGAGTGATTTGATCTAGGATCAATGTGTGAAGTATCCATCTGCATATCATTATTATTTTATTTATATGCGCTTTATTATGTGTTTAGAATGCATGTTTAAGGGTGTATCATGATGAGACCTTAACAAAGATAATAAATTGGTTACCAATTTGCACGCGAAAAACCCTCGCAATAGATTAAGCGTCTTTCCTTTCATTGAGTGATTCTACTCAAGATCTAAGACGTCATTGGTTTGTTAGCCAAAGTCAAGGCCTTTTTCTGTCGAAGATGTGCTTGAATCACGAAATCTTTGTTCCATATCAGTGTCTTGTCCAAGTTGTGGTTTGTTGGCCAAAGTCAAGACCACTTCTTTTCCATCGACATTGATTACGAAGCTTTCCATAGTCAATGGGTCGCGCTTAACTGGGATCATTAAGCTTGTTGTGCCAAAGCCAAGACTTAGTTGATTCAGAGGAAAAAGGTTAGGTAATACATTGGATGTATTGGCATATATAAGATATATGTTTCGGACTTGGATGTCCCCCCACTGGATCTAGGAATTGGATTGGATCCAATTGATCTTAGAGATCTACCTAGTTAATTATCATACAATTTGTTGGCCAAAGTCAAGATTGTGTGATATTTAACGGGATCCTAGCCCACTAGGAAACACGGTTTGAGTTGTTTGTTGATGTTAGATGATGATAACTTAGAGTTGTGTATTGTTGGATTATTGAAAAATTGATTGGATCAAATTTCTCCAATTCCATTATGTTTGCCGAATATGACCCTAATGTAGCTCATGGTAATTTTTTAAATTTTGACACTTGGATGTGTTAATGACATAAAATATATGTTGAATGTTGATTTAATTGAATTGAAATCAAATTGGATGTTATTTTCTTATCAATTTCCGTGAATGAGCATGTTGTTGAGACTTGATTTTGCTTCAATTTTTTGGACATGAATTGGAATGACATGTATGATTAATTAGATTAATTAATATTTTGGAAATGTTAGATTAATTAATTAGTTGTGTTAATTACACTTAAATTGAATTAATGTAATATTTGGAATATTGTATTAATTTAATTAGTCCCTAAAATACTAATTGGGATAATTTGGTTATATTTGGATTAATAAGCTTGGTTGAGCCAAGTTTGGTATTAGACAATTGGGTTGGATCTAATTGGCCCTAAACTATTTCTATAAAAGCACAAAATATGACTTTTGTGCCTTTAATTATCTAATTGGGCCTAATAGGCCAAAATTTATTTATGGCATAGGGTAATTCCTAAATGGGCCAAGGCATTATGGGTTTGATCTATAATGGCCAAAAGTCCATGCCTAAAGAATTAATTAAATCCCATTGGACCTAATAGAATTAGCATTGGATGCTAAATGGGACTTTGAGACCATTTGAATTGGATTTGGAATCTAAGTCTAAAAAGGCATTAATAAAATAAGTGTAATTGTTTAATTTGGAATTAAACTTGAATTAGTATTGAAAACAATTTAAATTGGATTTAATATTCTAGTTCGATATAATTCAAGGATACTTACTTTGAGTACTTATCCTTAAACGAGTTGGACTCGCGCAAATCAAATTATTGTATGAACATTGGATGGTCATTAATTGAAGAATTAATTAATTGGATTCGATTGATTTAAAAAATGCTATGTGTGAATGCTTGGATGTATTTGTTTGAATAATATATATAAGATGGATATTAGAGTGGTGAGGGTAATTTTGGAAATTATTGAAAATATGGTATTTATTTGAAATTGGACCTTGTGTCCAGCCTATCACCTCTTATTCTCATTGAATTTCTCTCCTCTCCAATTCCCCTTAATGTAAATGAGGTTTCTTATTGTGTTATGTAATTAGGTTTTAGAAGAATTTAGCGCCTTATTATGATTTTAGAATGCATGTTTAAGGGTGTATGATGAGACCTAATCAAAGATAATAAATTGGTTGCCAATTTATGAAAACACCCTCGTATTTAATATTAAGTGTTTCCTTCCATTGAGTAGTTTTCTCTAAAGATCCAATATTGGCTTTGATTTATTGGCCAAAGCCAAGATCATTGTCTATCGCGGATGTGTTTGAACCATGAAAGCTTTGTTAACATCACATGTCTTGGGCAGTTGTGACTTGTTGGCCAAAGTCAAGGTCACTCTTGTTCATCGACGTGGATTACGAAGTTTTCCCACTGTCCATGGGTCGCGCTTAACTAGAATCATTAAGCTTGTTGAGCCAAAACCAAGGCTTAGTTGATTCAGAGGAAACATGATAGGAAATATATTGGATATATATTTCGGACTTGGATGTCCACCTACCGGATCTAGGAATTGGATGAGATCCAATTGATCTTAGAGATCTACCTATTTATATTTTATACATCTTATTGGCCAAAATCAAGGTTGTGTATTATTTAACGGGATCCTAGCCCACTAGGAAACTAGGTTTTCCGAGTATTCAATGGAGGGTTATAGGCTCACCAAAAATTAGTGGGAGGCTAGTATTAAATTTTTAATTTCGTTTAATACTCGCTAATATGCACGTTCTATTATTATTACTTTTCGTTATTATATATTAGTAGGAAAAATATTATTTTATTATTTTCTTTGAACAGTTAGGATGTACTCAACAATACTCCAATTATAGTTAGTTATATAGTTGGACAATAGTAACCATTGCATTTGAGTGTACCCGAAACATTTGATTGGATAGTTGGACTATAGCAATCAAGATGGATGGAAAGATAAGCGTTAGGGACATAATCATGGGTGAGAATGTCTTCAACGACATAAATTTTCTAAACTGGGAAATGAACCTCAGGATAGTTCGATTGTTGGGTTTCTAAGGCATCCCAAGATCAATTTAAGCAATGAAACATGTGAATACTCAAAGAAGAATTTACGGAATAATACTCACTTTGATTGGATTTTGGAGGTGTTGATCATAAAAACTTTTGCCTTTGAGAAGTCTCCAAGCTTCCTCTTTAAGGTAGATGAACAAGCTCCAAGCTTTGAAAAGATTCCAAGCTCTAGAATTGGTTTCCCTATCACCTTATATTATTCTTTCAATGTGCTAGCAACTAGAAACTTTTACAAAAAAATCTTCTTGTTCTTCCTTTTGTTTGGCCAAAGAAGAAAAATTGGGAGAGAGTAATTTTTTGGTTCCAAAACCGTGAGAGAGAGAGAGAATGAGATAAAGTGTGTTGACTTGTTTTGATTTCAAAAATCAAAAATAAAAGATATACCAAAGTTGGTATATTGTCTATCACCTTTTCACTTTGTGTGAATAACAAGCAACCTTCATTTCATTCACTAACTTCCATCACCAAAAAGGTGAATGAATGACTAGTGATATGACATGTGGGCCCCACTTGATTCAAAATCCGAGTGGGTCCGCAACACATTCCTGGCTCGTGTTCGCTAATTTGGAATTAACGAATTTTCCGTTGCGACGTAATTAAATCAAATTTAATTAAATAATTATGCATAGGAAAATTACTATTCACGTCGCTCGCGAATTAATTCTAAATTAATTCGTTTGCCCAAATTAAAATCCAATTTTAATTACGCGTCGAAATCTAATTTCATTTAAATATCGATTATATTATTTTATCGATTAATTCCAAATTAATCATTCTCTCTCTTCAAATAGTATTTTATCCTAGATAAAATCTCTCTGTAATTAATCCCAGATTAATTATGTTCGAATCATAAGTCATCGGTGAATCTTCGGGAAGCGACCCATGAGATCCCTGGATATGTTGGCAGTAAATTTGATCGTCGGACTATCCGAACATGTACGTACCTCGTACTACATTTTTACCAATTTACGAGACATGGTTGGCTTCTAGCAAAGCTCTGTGCCTACCCAATTCTCTGGAAATATTCTAAAAGGAATATGTAATCTATGCCAGGAGTAGTATACGTAGTATTGCGTATTACGATCCAGTATCGGATGTCACATGCAAGGCTTGGGGATGGAATAGTGTCTGCCCCGTACGAAGCATATATTGTATCACAAGTAACTAGTCTCTTTAATCAGGTAATCATGACCTATTATCCCGTTGGTTGCAACACATTAGATTACTAGTTCTTTATCCCTGTGTGATCATCATCTCCATATGACTGAAGTGATACTTCCATCTTGACATCACACCCAATACACTACGATTCTCATTAAACCCAGAAGAGGTGTACACAGAACCTGTTAAAGTCCCAGACGACCAAAACCAAAGCGTATTGATTGTCGTAAGTACTAGCGATGTAAGTCTCAGGTTTAGACCAGATATACCTACCCTGATACGGATTCCCATAGACACATAGTATACTACCAATGGGATTCCGAGGGGTCTATCTAGAGCGAAGCTGTTTCCGTACCATTGGTAAAAATTTCCTCCTATCACACTTGCATAAGTATCCAATACTTAAATATATGAGAACTATGATGGTACGCTTCCATAACACACACAAGTGCAATACTAGTCTATTCCGCAATATCGATGTCCAGTCTCGATAATACTACAACTAGGGATATTTAATGATTAAATCGATATGGATTGATTCTGTCTCATATTTATAATCCGGAACTAATCATAAGGACTTTTACCATTTATATATTAAAGTAATCAAATTACAAAATGATAAAATGTAATTTCCATTGTCACATAGTTAATTTGTATAAAAACCACATTGCCTTTTACAAATAGTGACGCTATGGGTCTTAATTGTCTAACAATCTCGCACTTGGCCTATAGCCAGTCACTCAAGCATCTAATACCTGAACTATGTACATGTCGCTCAAACATTTACTAAGGAATAGCTTTCGTCAGCGGATCGTAATGTTTTTTCTCTGATGCGACCTTCTCGATCTTCACATCGCCACGATGTATGATCTCACGAATCAGATGGAAACGTCGAAGAACATTCTTGGATCGTTGATGAGACCGCGGTTCCTTAGCATGTGCAATAGCCCCGTTATTGTCACAATACAATGGAAGAGGATCAGCTGCTAACGAAACTACTCCTAATCCAATTAGGAATTTACGGATCCAAACTGCCTCTTTTGCTGCTTCAGCTGCATCAATATACTATGTTTCTGTTGTTGAATCGGTAACAGTCTCTTGCTTGGAAGATTTCCAGCTTACTGCTCCATTGTTCAAATAAAATAGTACCCAGATTGCGACTTGTAGTCATCTTTATCGGTTTGGAAACTTACATCGGTATACCCAGTTACCTCAAGTTCTCCATCTCCATAGATTAAGAAATCATCCTTAGTTCATCTAAGATACTTAAGGATATTCTTAACCGTCATCCAGTGACCTTCACCTGGATCGGCCTGATAGCAACTACACATGCTCAAAGCATACGAGACATCAGGTCGTGTACATATCATGGCATACATGATCGATCCGACTCTGAGGTGAACGATATCCGACTCATGTTGTCTCTCTCATCTTGAGTTTTAGGACACATGTCTTTAGATAGAGTGACACCATATGACACTGGCAACAGTCCCCTCTTGGACTGATCCATGTTGAATCTCTTCAGCACATTGTCAATGTACGTGCTTTGGGAGTGTCCAAGCAGCTTTCTAGATCTATCTCGGTAGATCTTTATCCCTAGAATAAACGGTGCTTCTCCCAGATCCTTCATGGAGAATTTTAATGAAAGCCAAGCTTTCACTGACGTTAACATGGGAATGTCATTGCCAATAAGCAATACATCATCAACGTAAAGGACAATGAATGTTAGTGCGCTCCCACTAACCTTCTTATATACACAAGGATCATCCTCGCTTTGAATGAAATCATATTCTTTTATGATTTCATCAAAACATTAGTTCCAAGAACGCGATGCTTGCTTCAATCCATAAATGGATCGATTTAACTTACAAACCTTGATTACAAGTCTTGGTACGACAAAACCGTCAGGCTGTTGCATATAAAAATCCTCCAAAAGTTTTCCGTTAAGGAAGGTGATTTTTACGTCCATCTAGCATATCTCATAATCAAAAATACAGCAATAGCAAGCATTATCCTAATGGATTTAATCATGGTAACGGGTGAAAAAGTTTCATCGTAATCGACACCATGTCGTTGACGATACACTTTCGCTATAAGCCTAGCTTTGTACGTTTGTACATTGCCATCTATGTCAGCTTCTTATTGAAGACCCATTTGCAACCAATAGGCTTTACGCCTTCGGGTGCATCAACCAGTTTCCAAACTTGGTTGGTGTACATGGAATCCATTTCGGACTTCATGGCCTCTTGCCATAGAGCGGAATCGATATCTTGTATCGCTTCCTCATACGTAGCCGGCTGGTTATCCTCAATAAGATTAATATCCATATGTGGTGAGCAGAAACCCATACCTCTCAGGTTTTTTTCCTGACTCTCTCCAACCTACGAGGTTCTTGTGTATTCAAAGATTATAGTATAGTCTCATCCCTGATGGACTGTTCATGTTCCGTTAAGGATTCTGTGCCAGGAATAGTATCACTCTGATTTTCATCAAGTTCTACTTTCCTCCCACTAACTACTACATTCAGGAATTCCTTCTCAAGTAAAACCGTATGTAGAGCAACAAATACTTTGTTCTCTTGTGGGTGATAGAAGTAATATCCTTTGGTTTCCCTAGGATATCCTATAAATAGGCATTTAAGTTTGGTACCTTCCTAACGTTTGACGTTTGCCCAGCAACTTCAAATCTTCAGGATTGAGAAACCCGGTTTCTTTCTTATCCATATCTCATACGAAGTCTGTTGAACAAACTTTGACGGAACCTTATTCAAAATAAGAATTGCACTGTTCAATGCATATCCCCAGAAGGAAATAGGTAGCTCTGTGTGACTCATCATAGACCTTACCATGTCTAACAAAGTTCGGTTTCTCCGTTCGGACACACCGTTTAATTACGGTGTTCCTGGAGGAGTCCACTGTGAAAGAATATCATATTCTTTCAAGTAATAAAGAAACTCATTGCTTAAGTATTCTCCACCACGGTCCGACCATAATGTCTTAATACTTTTACCGGTCTATTTTTCTAATTCGTGTTGAAACTCTTTGAATTTTTCAAAGGTTTCCGACTTGTGTCTCATAAGATACACATAATCATAACATGATGCATCATCTGTAAAGGTTACGAAGTATTCATATCCACCTCTATCCTAGCTAGACATGGTCCCACATACGTCACTATGAACGAGGGCTAATAATTCGGTGGCACGTGCACCTTTTCCGCTAAAAGGTGTTTTAGGCTTTTTGCCTAATAAATAAGATTCACATACGTCATATGAATTTGTATCAAATCCGTCCAAGTACCCACTCTTCGAAAGTGTGGATATATGTGTCTTGTTTATGTGTCCCAGACGACAATGCCACATATTAGTTTCATCTTTGTTACTTACTTTAAGCCTTTTGTTTGTTACATTATATGTTTGAGATTGATTCATATTCAAAATATGAAGACCATTATTTACATCAGCAGTGCAAATTTCCATATCATTTTTATACATCCTAGTGTTTCTAAATACAAAAGTATACCCATATTGGGCTAACATAGTTATAAAGATAATATTCCTAGTCAGACTAGGTACATAATAACTGTCTGAAAGTTTAAATACATGCCCCGAGGGTAGTTCCAAAAGAAAAGTGCCAACGGCCAAAATGGCAACTCGTGTCCCATTTCCAACACGGAGGTCAATCTCTCATGAGGCTAGTCTCCTGCTAATCTACAGATCTTGAACATCAGTACATATATGAGTACCAAAACCAGAATCAAAAATTCAATTTTTAAAACTAGTAGTAGGCAAGTTTATTTCTATAACAAACATACCTGAAGCCGGTGCCTTGCCCGCTTTGATTTCCTTCATGTCTACCTTGTACTCGCAGCAGTCATGCTTCTAGTGACCCCGCTTGTCGTACTGCAGACATACATCTTGGGATTTGTCCTTACCCTTCCCAGAAGGTTTTGATTATTTGGCCTTGCCCTTCTTCTTCTTTACACCTCCGGTTGCCTTGGGCCAAGCCCTCGGAGTCTGAGATGTTGAAGCGAAGTGTGCCTCGCGCTTCTTGCTCTTTTAAATCTCCTTTTCTGCTTCACGCAGTGCCGACATTAACTCTCCAAGAGTTTGGTCTTGGTTTAGCATATTATAGTTCATGATAAACCCACTCCAAGTGTCGAGGAGAGACTGTAAGATAAAATCTATAGAAGTCTCAACCTCGAAGGCGATCCCCATCTTTCCCAGCTACTCAATATTAGTAATCATATGTGACACATGATCCGGAAGAGCTTCTTCTGTAACTCATATCTTTACGATATAAGATTAGATCGATAAAGATCATGCAACTTCGCCATCATCTCATAGGGATCCAATCCCTTGTTCTGACGACGGAATTACAGAGTCATAGCAGCAAGCATAACCGATTGAACAGTCAAGTTGTCATCATTTGAGTCTTCCAAAGCTCTAGCTCAAGCAACTGCTCAGGTCGGGGCTTAGGCCCAAGAGGTCTCTCTATTGTATAGAGTAACTTCTTGGATCCTAGGACAATCTTGAGATTTATATCCCAGTCTTGAAAGTTTATGCCATTAAAGACATTATCGCCCATGATAATATCCCTAATGCTTAACTTTCCTGTCATCTTAATCGTAATAGTCCAACTATTCAATTAATGATGTAGGGTACAGTCTAACTGTTACAAGAAAAATATTAGTCCAACTAATAATTATAATTGACAGAATAATTTAAAAGCGCGTAAAGCTAAGTATTTGAACAAAATTGCAAATTCAATACAAGCCCCCCACTATTTTTCGGCGAGCCTCTAACCCTCTATTGAGTACTCGGGAAACCTAGTTTCCTAGTGGGCTAGGATCCCGTTAAATAACACACAACCTTAACTTTGGCCAACAAGTTGTATGATATTTAAATAGGTAGATCTCTAAGATAAATTGGATCTCATCCAATTCCTAGATCCGGTAGGTGGACCTCCAAGTCCGAAAAATATATATAATGTATATGCCAATATATCAAATATATTTTCCTAACCTTTTTTCCTCTGAATCAACTAAATCTTGGCTTTGGCACAACAAGCTTAATAATTCCAGTCAAGCGGAACCCATTGACTTTGGAAAGCTTCGTAATCGATGTCGATGGACAAGAAGTGATCTTGACTTTGGCCAAAAAATATAACTTGGACAAGACATACGATATGGAACAAAGTCTTCATGATTCAAACACATCTGCGATGGACAAAGGTCTTGACTTTGGCCAACAAACCATTGCCAATCTTGGATCTTGAGTAAAAATCACTCAATGGAAGGAAAATGCTTAATATTTATTGAGGGTATTTTCATGTAAATTGGCAACCAATTTGTTATCTTTGATTAGGTGTCATCATACACCCTTAAACATGCATTCTAAAAGCATAATAAGGTGTGGTAAATAAATTAATAATGATATGCAGATGAATATCTCACAGATTGTTCCTAGAACAAATCACTCCATTTTCTTTCCCCGGCTAGCACTATTCTAACTTCTATCCAATTACATAATACAATTAAAGAAACCTCATTAACATTGAGGGGAATTAGGTGGGAAGATAATTACAAAGAATCAAGAGATAAGACTGGACACGCAGGTCCAATTTAATAAATTCTGAATTTACAACAATTTCTAAAATTGCCATTTCCCTTCTAATATCCATATGATATACATTATTCATTCAACACATCAATGTATTCACACAAAGTATGTTATTCAATCAATCTAATCCAATTAATTAATCTTTGAATTAAGTGATCATCCAATATTTAAACAACAATTTGATTTGCGCGAGTCCAACTCGTTAAAGAATGAGTACTCAAAGTACGAATTCTTGAATTCTATCGAACTTTAATTTAAATCTAATTTAATTTGTATTCAATACTAATTCTATATTTAATTCCAAATTAAATAACTATACTTTTTAATGAGCCTTTGCGACTTAGATTCCAAATCTAATGTAAATGGGTCTCAAAGCCTAATTAACATCCAATGTCATTTGATTAAAGTCAAATGGGCTTTCAATTAATTTCTTAAGGCATGGACTTTGGTCAATATGGGTAAAACCCAAATACCAAAGCCCAATTAAGGAATCACCATATTTGTCAAGAAACCAATTTCGGCCATTAGGCCCAATTAAACATAAAAGGCCCATTTGTCATATTTGGACTTAATGGAATGGTTTAGGCCCAATTTGGATCTGATCCAATTTTCCTAAACCAACTTGGCCCAACCAAGCCCATTAGGCCCAAATACAACATTTTAAGCCCAATTCCAAATTAAGCCAAACTTATTAAATTCTAATTTTCCAAATTTCAAAATTTAATTAATTATAGTGTATTGCACTAATTAATTATCTAAATTAATATTTCCAAAACATCAATTTAATTAATTAATCATGCATTTTCATCATCAATACATGTCCAACATTATTGAAACAAAAATCATCTCATTCCATGCTTAAAGGTCGCGGCATTTGTAGGGATTTTATATCCGATTTCGATTTCAATCCAATTGAATCTCAAATCAATATTTCCCAAGTATTTAAACACATCCAATGTCTTAAAAACAAAAAATACCATGACTTTATGGGAGCATATACATTCGGCCAAGCATAGCAAATTTGGGAAAATTGATCTAATTAATTTTTCTTCAAATTGATCATGCATAACTCCGAGTTATAAACATACAAGCATACTCAAACAAACAATTTGATCAAAACATGCTCAAATAAAAAATACCAAAATTTTAGTATATAACCTAATCAAATTTCATGCTCAAATAGGCTTCATGATACCATTATTGGGTTTTTAAGGTGTCCCAAGATAAATTTAAGCAATGAAACATGTGAATACTCAAAGAAGAATTTGCGGAATAATACTCACTTTGATTGGATTTTGGAGGTGTTGATCATAAAAATTTTTGCCTTTGAGAAGTCTCCAAGCTTCCTCTTTAAAGTAGATGAACAAACTCCAAGCTTTGAAAGGATTCCAAGCTCTAGGATTAGTTTCCCTATCACCTTATATGATTCTTTGAATGTGCTAGCAACTAGAAAATTTTGCAACAAAATCTTCTTGTTCTTCCTCCTTGTTCGGCCAAAGAAGAAAAATTGGGAGAGAGTAATTTTTTGGTTCCAAAACCGTGAGAGAGAGAGAGAGAATGAGATAAAGTGTTTTGACTTGTTTTGATTTCAAAAATAAAAAAATAAAAGATATACCAAAGTTGGTATATTGTCTAACACATTTTTCACTTTGTGTGAATAACAAGCAACCTTCATTTCATTCACTAACTTCCATCACCAAAACGGTAAATGAATGACTAGTGATGTGACATGTGATGTGACATGTGGGCCCCACTTAATTCAAAATCTGAGTGGGCCCGTAACAGATCCCGGGCTCGGGTTTGCAAATTCCGAATTAACGAATTTTCCGTTGCGACGTAATTAAATCAATTTTAATTAAATAATTATGCATAGTAAAACTACTATTCACATCCCTCGCAAATTAATTCTAAATTAATTCGTTTTTCCAAATTAAAATCCAATTTTAATTTCGCGTCGAAATCTAATTTCGTTTAATATATCGAATATATTAATTTATCGATTACTTCCAAATTAATCGTTCTCTCTCTTCAAATAGCATTTTATCCTAGATAAAATCTCCCAATAATTAATCCTATATTAATTATGTTCGAATCATACATCGTATGTGAATTTTGGGAAGCGACCCATGAGATCCCTGGATACTATGTTTTTACCGATTTATGAGACAGTTAATCCGGTCGTCGGACTATCCGAACACGTACATACCTCATACTATGTTTTTACCGATTTACGAGACATGGTTGCCTTCTAGCAAAGCACCATGCCTACCTAATTCTCCAGAAATATTCTTAAAGGAATATATAATCTATATCATGAGTAGTATACGTAGTATTGCATATTACGATCTAGTATCAGATGTCACATGCAAGGTCTGGGGTTGGAATAGTGTCTGCCCCACACGAAGCATATATCGGATCACAAGTAACTAGTCTCTTTAATCGGGTAATCATCACCTTGTCATATTATCTTGATGGTTGCAACACATTTGAGGGTGTTAGACAATTATGACCCATAGCGTCACTATTTGTAAAAGACATTGTGTTTTTATACAAAATTAACTATGTAATGATGAAATTGCATTTTACCACTTCGTAATCTATTTACTTTCATATATAAATGGTAAAAATCCATATGATTAGTTCCGGATTGAGATGATATGAGGCAGTATCAATCCATAAAGGTTTAATCATTAAATATCCCTAGTCGTAGTATTATCGAGACTAGACATCGATAATGCTGAATAGACTAGTATTGCACTTGTGCGCATTGTGAGGGCATAACAGCATAGTTCTCATAGGTTTAAGTATAGGATACTTATGCAAGTGCGATAGGAAGTTGTGTTTTACTGATGGTACGGAAAACAGCTTCGCTCTGGATAGACCCCGTGGAATCCCATTGGTAGTATATATATATGTCTATGGGAGTCCGCGTCAGGGTAGGTGTATTTGGTCTTAACCTTAGACTTGCATCGCTAGTACTTGCGACAATCGGTAAACTTTGGTTTTGGTCATCCAGGGCTTTAACAGGTTCTGTGTATGCCTCTATTGGGTTTATCGAGAATCGTAGTGTATTGGATGTGATGTCAAGACAGAAGTATCACTTCAGACATAAGGAGATGATGATCACGCAGAGATTAATAACTAGTTCTCTATTGTGTTGCAACCATCGGGATAATATGACAAGGTCATGATTATTCGATTCAAAGAGAATAGTTGTTTGATATCCGATATGTGCTTCGTACGGGGCAGACACTATTCCAACCCCAAGCCTAGCACGTGACATCTGATACTGGATCAAAATACGAGATACTATGTATTCTACGCCTGACATAGATTATATATTCTAGTAAGAATATTTCTGGAAAATTGGGTAGGCACGGTGCTTTGCTAGAAGCCAACCATGTCTTGTAAATCGGTAAGCACGTGGTACGAGGTACTCACTTTATCGGACAGTCCGATAACCGGATTTACTGCCAACATATCCAGAGATCTCTTGGGTCGCATCCCAAAGATTCACCGATGATAGTTGACTCGACTAGAATTATTCTAGGATTAATTTAGAGAGAGAAAATTAATCTGGAATCTGGGATTAAATGTGTTCGTAAGAGAGAGAACGTGATTAATTTGGAATTAATCGGTAAAATAAATTTAATAGTTAAATTTGATTTTTCTATTTAATTTATTTAAATGGGCTAAAATTAATATATCGGATTTATTAATATGAATTGGATTTCGTTACAAAATTAAAGTCGGACTTTACTACGAATGAACAAATTAATTTTGAATTAATTCGTAAATGACGTTCGTAATATATTTACGGGGCATCGTTATTTAATTAAATTAGATTTAATTATTTAGCGATGAAAGTTCGTTCACTCGGATTAAACGGAACCGAGCCGCGGCAAATGTTCTTAGAGACATTTGAATTTTGAATTCAAATGTAGGGCCCACTTCACATGTGGTCGTTGGCATTTATGCTAGCCACCTACCACTCAACCACCTTGTAATGGTTTTGGTAAAACCATTTACCCAACTACCAAGTTTAGGTAAAAAGGGTAAAAGGCTTTTACCAAAACCAATTCTCTCTCTCTCTTTGGTAGCACTTTGACACAACACAAACCCTAGCACACAAGCATTTGAGCGTGAGCTTCTCTTCCTCATCTCTTTGGATTTTGTTTCAAATCAACAAAGCTAGCACTTGTACAAGTCAACAAAGGTGATAGGGAAAGTAACTCAAAGCTTGGAATCTACAAAGGTTGGATCTTGGAAATCATCTTCTCAAATTTTTAAAAGCTCAAAATTCGTTCATTGTAAGTATTCCGCAACTTATAATGATTTTAATCACATGTTTTCATGCTTATTAGATCCTTGGCATGTTCTAGGAACACTAACAATGGTATCCGAGCCAATTTTAAACATGAAAATTTCTAGGGTTCTTGAGCCTAAAATTTGAGGCTTTTATGTTTTGAACATGATTCTTTCAAATTGATGCTTTGAGCATGTTTAGAATATGATAACTTAGAGTTATGCATGATTACATTTGATATAATAATGATTGAATCAATTAATTAAAAAATCATAGTGTGGCCGAATGCATAGGGCAGTGGACTGCACTGTTTTAATTTTTTTTGTAACATGAAATGATGTGTTTAAATGTATGTTTAAATGTTGATTGTTGGTTTGATTGGATTAGAATCAAAGTCAATAATGTTTATGTTAAAATCAAAGAGCATGTTGAGAATGAAATGATGAATTTTGGCTTCAATTTGTGTTGAGCATAAATTATTGGATTAAGCATGATTAATTAGTTAATTAAGATGTTTTGGAAATATTAAGGTTAATTAATTAATCATGGCTAATACACTTTAATTATAATAATTAAAATATTTGGAATATTAAAATTATAATGAAATTGGCCTTTTAAAGTTTATTGGGCTAAAAGTGTGTATTTGGGCTTAATGGGCTTGGTTTGACCAAATTTGGTTTTGGACTTTTGGATTGGATCTAATTGGGCCCAAAACCAATTCCATAAAGTCCAAATACATCACTTGGCCTTTTAAAGAATTTAATTGGGCCCAATGGGCCTAAATTGATTAGTTGGCAATATGGTGATTCTTATTGGGCCTTGGCATTTTGGGTTTGATCCATTATGGCCAAAGCCCATGCCTTAAGAATCAATTAAAAGCCCATTGAACTTTAATTAAAATGACATTGGATGTTATTGGCCCTTTGAGACCCATCAAGATTGGATTTGGAATCCAAGTCTTTAAGGCAAATAAATAAGTGTAAATATTTAATTTTGAATTAAATTGGAATTAGTATTGAATACAAATAAATTGGATTTAAAGTTGTAGTTCGATATAATTCAAGAATACGTACTTAAAAGTATTTATTCTTAAACGAGTTGGACTCGCGCAAATCAAATCTTTGTTTGAACATTGGATGGTCATTAATCAAAGATTAATTAATTGGATTAGATTGATTATATAACACGCTTTGTTTGAATACATAAATGTGTTGTATGAATAATGTATATCGGATGGATATTAGAAGGGCAAGAGCAATTTTGGAAATTATAATAAATTTAGAATTTATTAAATTGGGCCTGTGTGTCCAGCTTTTTATGTCTTTACTCCTTGTAATTATCTTCTCACCTATTCCCCTCAATGTAAATGAGGTTTCTTTATTGTATTATGTAATTGGGTAGGAGTTAGAATAGTTCTAGTCGGGGAGAGGAAAGTGAACGATTTGTTCTAGGAACAATCTGTTTAAATATCCATCCGCATATCGTTATGAATTTACTTTTACGCCTTATGATGTTTTAGAAGCATGCTTAAGGGTGTATGATGAGACCTAATCAAAGATAATAAATTGGTTGCCAATTTTCGCGAAAAACCCTCAAAAACATATTAAGCGTTTTTCCTTCCGTTGAGTGATTCTTACTCAAGATCAAAAGTTGGCATTGGTTTGTTGGCCAAAGTCAAGACCTTTGTCAATTGCGGATGTGTTTGAATCATGAAACTTTTGTTCTATATCGGTGTCTTGTCCAAGTTTTGATTTGTTGGCCAAAGTCAAGATCATTTCTTGTCCATTGACATTGATTACGAAGCTTTCCATGTCAATGGGTCCCGCTTAACTGGAATCATTAAGCTTGTTGTGCCAAAGCCAAGGCTTAGTTGATTTAGAGGAAAAAGGTTAGGAAAATATATTGGATATATTGGCATATATACTGTATATATGTTTCGGACTTTGATGTCCACCTACCGGATCTAGGAATTGGATGAGATCCAATTGATCTTCGAGATCTACCTAGTTAAGTTTCATAGAGCTTGTTGGCCAAAGTCAAGGTTGTGTGTTATTTAACGAGATCCTAGCCCACTAGGAAACTATGTTTCCCGAGTACTCGACAGAGGGTTAAAGACTCGCCGAAAAGTAGTAGGAGGCTAGTATTGAATTTGTAATTTCATTCAGATACTTAGCTTTACACGCTTTCAAATTATTTCGTCAAAATTATTATTAGTTGGACTAACACAATGTTATTTTTTTGGTAACAGTCAGACTGTACCCAAATATCATTGACTAGATAGTTGGACTATCGTAGTCAAGATGACTGGAAAGGGAAATGTCTGAGACATTATCATTGGCGAAAATGTCTTTAAGGGCACGAACTTTGCCGATTGGGAAATGAATCTAAGGATAGTTCTTGGATCCGAGAGGCTGTTATACACCACACAGACACCTCTTGGGCCTAAACCCACATCTGATCAGACACTTGAGCTGGAGCTTTGGAAGACTCATAGCGATGATTGTGATACTGCTTAGTCTATTATGCTTGCTTCCATGACTCAGCATTTCCGTCGACAGAACAGGGACTTGGATCCCTATAACATATTGGCGAGGTTGCAAGTTCTTCATCGATCTAACAAGAGATTACAGAGGTATAAGTTAGTGAAGAAGCTCTTTCGTTCACGCATGTTAGAAGGCATGTCTATTGAGTCCCATGTGGCACATAAGATTGCTAACATTGATGAGCTAGCTACCATGGGGATAGTCTTTGAGGCTGAGATTACAATAGACATGGTCTTGTAATCTCTCCCCGACATCTGGAGACAGTTCATCATAAACTATAATTTGATGAACACTGATGATACTCTTGGAGAGTTATTGTCTACTCTCAAGGAAGCTGAGAATGAGTTTATCAAGGGCAACAAGCGCGAGGCGCACTTTGCTTCGACATCTCATACACCAAGGGCTGGGCCCAAGGTGACTGGAGGTGTGAAGAAGAAGAAGCATAATAGAAAGGGCAAGGCCAAATCGTCAAAGGCTTCTGGGAAGCCTAAGGACAAATCTCAGGATGTTTGCTTCCAGTGCGGCAAGCGGGGTCACTGGAAGCATGACTGCCGCGAGTACAAGGTACTCCAGAAGGAGATTAAAGCGGGCAAGGCACCAGCTTCTGGTATGTTTGTTATTGAAATAAACATGACTACTTCAAGTTTTAAAAATTGGATTTTTGATTCTAGTTGTGGTACTCACATATGTACTGATGAGCAGGATCTGCGGATTAGCAGGAGACTGACCTCAAGGGAGATTGATCTACGCGTTGAAAATGGGGCACCAGTCGCCATTTTGGCCGTTGGCACTTTTGTTTTAGAACTGCCCTCAGGGCATGTAGTTGAACTTACAGACTGTTATTATGTGCCTAATTTGACTAGGAATATTATTTCTGTATCCATGTTAACCCAATGTGGGTATACTTTTGTATTCATGAACACTGGGTGTTTTTCTTATAAAAATGATGTAGAAATTTGCACTGCTGTTGCAAATAATGGTCTGTATATTTTGAATATAAATCAATCTCAAACATATAATATAACAAACAAAAGGCTCAAAACGAGTAACAAAGATGAAACTTATATATGGCACTGTCGTCTAGGGCATATAAACAAGACTCGCATATCCACACTTTCGAAGAGTGGGTACTTGGACGGATTTGATCCAAATTCATATGACGCCTGTGAATCTTGCTTATTAGGCAAAATGCCTAAATCACCTTTTAGTGGTAAGGGTGAACGCGCCACTGAACTGTTAGCCCTCATTCATAGTGACGTATGTGGGCCCATGTCTAGCCAGGCTAGAGGTGGATATGAATACTTCGTAACCTTTACGGATGATGCATCACATTATGGTTATTGTATCTTATGAGACACAAGTCGGAAACTTTTGTGAAATTCAAAGAGTTTCGACACGAAGTTGAAAAACAGACAGGTAATAGTATAAAGAATTACGGTCGAGCCGTGGTGGTGAATACTTGAGCAATGAGTTTCTAGATTACTTGAAAGAATATGGTATTCTTTAACAGTGGACTCCTCCTGGAACACCACAATTAAACGGTGTGTCCGAACGGAGAAATCGAACTTTGTTGGATATGGTAAGGTCTATGATGAGTCGTACTGAACTACCTATTTCCTTCTGGGGATATGCATTAAACAGCGCAATTCTTATTTTGAAAAAGGTTTCGTTAAAGTCTGTACAACAGACTCCGTATGAGATATGGACAGGAAAGAAACCGGGTTTCTCATTCCTGAAGATTTGGGGATGTTGGGCATACGTCAAACGTTTGGAAGGTACCAGACTTGAGCCCAAATCGGATAAATGCATATTCATAGGATATCCTAGGGAAACCAAAGGATATTACTTCTATCACCCACGAGAGAACAAAGTATTTGATGCTCTACATGCGGTTTTCCTTGAGGGGGAATTCCTAAATATAATGGTTAGTGGGAGGAAAGTAGAGCTCGATGAAAATCGGAGTGATACTATTCAAGGCATAGAATCCTCAACGGAACAAGAACAGTCCATCCGGGATGAGACTGTGCCACAATCTTCTATTACACAAGGACCGCGTAAGTCGGAGAGAATCAGGAAACAACCTGAGAGGTATGGGTTTCAGATCTCACCTCATGTAGATATTAATCTCATTGAGGATAACGAACCGGCTACGTATGAGGAAGTGATACAAGATATCGATTCCGCTTTATTGCAAGAAGCCATGAAGTCCGAAATGGATTCCATGGACACCAACCAAGTTTGGACACTGGTTGATGCACCAGAAGGCGTAAAGCCTATTGGATGCAAATGGGTCTTCAAAAGGAAGACCGACATGGATGGCAACGTACAAAGTTAGGCTTGTAGCAAAGGGGTATCGTTAACGACATGGTGTCGATTATGACGAAACTTTCTCACCCGTTGCCATGATTAAATCCATTCGAATAATGTTTGCTATTGCTGCATATTTCGATTACGAGATATGATAGCGGATGTTAAAATCGTTTTCCTTAACGGAAACCTTTTGGAGGATGTTTATGTGCAACAGCCTGATGGTTTTATCATGTTTAGACTTGCAGACAAGGTTTGTAAGTTAAATCGGTCCATTTATGGACTGAAGCAAGCATCGAGGTCATGGAACCAACGTTTTGATGAGATCATAAAAGAATATGATTTCATTCAAAACGAGGATGATCCTTGTGTATATAAGAAGGTTAGTGGGAGAGCACTGACTTTTATTGTCCTTTATGTTGACGATGTATCTTATGGGCAATGACATTCCCATGTTAACATCGGTGAAAGCTTGGCTTTCATTAAAATTCTCCATGAAAGATCTAGGAGAAGCAGCCTATATTCTAGGAATAAAGATCTACCGAGATAGATCTAGAAAGCTGCTTGGACTCTCCCAGAGCACGTACATTGACAAAGTGTTGAAAAGATTCAACATGGATCAGTCCAAGAGGGGACTGTTACCAGTGTCATATTGCATCTCTCTATCTAAGGACATGTGTCCTAAAACTCAAGATGAGAGAAACAACATGAGTCGGATACCGTTCACCTCGGTAGTCGGATCGATCATGTATGCCATGATATGTACGCGACCTGATGTATCATATGCTCTGAGCATGTGTAGTCGCTATCAGGCCGATCCAGGTGATGGTCACTGGATGGCGGTTAAGAAAATCCTTAAGTATCTTAGACGAACTAAGAATGCTTTCTTAATTTATGGAGATGGAGAACTTGAGGTAACTGGGTATACCGACGCAAGTTTCCAAACCGATAAAGAGGACTCTAAGTCGTAATCCGGGTATATATTTTGTTTGAACAACGGAGCAGTAAGCTGGAAATCTTCCAAGCAAGAGACTATTGCCGATTCAACAACAGAAGCGGAGTATATCGCTGCAGCTGAAGCAGCAAAAAAGGCAGTTTGGATCCGTAAATTCCTAATTGGATTAGGAGTGGTCCCGTTAGCAGCTCAGCCCGTTCCATTGTATTGTGACAATAACAGAGCTATAGCACAGGTTAAGGAACCGCGGTCTCATCAACAATCCAAGCATGATCTTCGACGTTTCCATCTGATTCGTGAGATTATACATCGTGGCGATGTGAAGATCGAGAAGGTCGCATCAGATGACAACATTGCAGATCCGCTGATGAAAGCTATTTCACAGCAAAAGTTTGAAAAACATATACACAGTTCAGGTGTTAGATGCTTGAGTGACTGGCTATAGGCCAAGTGGGAGATTGTTAGACAATTATGACCCATAGCGTCACTATTTGTAAAAGACATTGTGTTTTTGTACAAAATTAACTATGTAATGATGAAATTACCTTTTACCGTTTCATAATCTATTTACTTTCATATATAAATGGTAAAAGTCCATATGATTAGTTCCGGATTGAGATGATATGAGGCAGTATTAATCCATAAAGTTTAAATCATTAAATATCCCTAGTCGCAGTATTATCGAGACTGGACATCGATAATGTGGAATAGACTAGTATTGCACTTGTGCGCGTTGTGAGGGCATAACGGCATAGTTCTCATATGTTTAAGTATAGGATACTTATGCAAGTGCGATAGAAGGTTGTGTTTTACCGATGGTACGGAAAACAACTTCGCTCAGGATAGGTGTATTTAGTCTTAACCTGAGACTTGCATCGCTAGTACTTGCGACAATCGGTAAACTTTGGTTTTGGTCGTCCAGGGCTTTAACAGGTTCGGTGTACGCCTCTGTTGGGTTTACCGAGAATCGTAGTGCATTGGATGTGATGTCAAGACGGAAGTATCACTTCAGACATATGCAGATGATGATCACGCAGAGATTCATAACTAGTTCTCTATTGTGTTGCAACCATCGGGATAATATGACAAGGTCATGATTATCCGATTCAAAGAGACTAGTTGCTTGATATCCGATATGTGCTTCGTACGGGGCAAACACTATTCCAGCCCCAGGCCTAGCACGTGACATCTGATCTGGATCGCAATACGAGATACTACGTATTCTACGCCTGACATAGATTATATATTCCAGTAAGAATATTTCTGGAGAATTGGGTAGGCACGGTGCTTTGCTAGAAGCCAACCATGTCTTGTAAATCGGTAAGCACGCGGTACGAGGTACTCACTTTATCGGATAGTCCGATAACCTGATTTACTGCCAACATATCCAGAGATCTCTTGAGTCGCTTCCCAAAGATTCACCGATGACAGTTGACTCGACTAGAATTAATCTGGGATTAATTTAGAGAGAGAATTAATCTGGGATTAATTGAAGCTTTATTTAATATGGGATTAAATGTGTTCGTTAGAGAGAGAACGTGATTAATTTGGAATAATCGGTAAAATAAATTTAATAGTTAAATTTGATTTTTCTATTTAATTTATTTGAATGGGCTAAAATTAATATACAGATATATTAATATTAATTGGATTTCGTTACGAAATTAAAGTCGGACTTTAATACGAATGAACGAATTAATTTAGAATTAATTCATAATCGACGTTCATAATATATTTGTGAGGCATCGTTATTTAATTAAATTAGATTTAATTATTTAGCGACGAAAGTTTGTTTAATCGGATTAAATGGAACCGAGCCTCGGCAAATATTCGTAGAGACATTTGAATTTTGAATTCAAATGTGGGGCCCACTTCACATGTGGTAGTTGGCATTTATGCTAGCCATCTACCACTCAACCACCTTGTAATGGTTTTGGTAAAACCATTTACCCAACTACCAAGTTTAGGTAAAAAGGTTAAAAGGCTTTTACCAAAACCAATTCTCTCTCTCTCTCTTTGGTAACACTTTCACACAACACAAACCCTAGCACACAAGCATTTGGGCATGAGCTTCTCTTCCTCCTCTCTTTGGATTTTGTTTCAAATCAACAAAGCTAGCACTTGTACAAGTCAACAAAGGTGATAGGGAAACTAACTCAAAGCTTGGAATCTACAAAGGTTGGATCTTGGAGATCATCTTCTCAAATTTTTAAAAGCTCAAAATCCGTTCATTGTAAGTATTCCGTAACTTATAATGATTTTAATCACATGTTTTCATGCTTATTAGATCCTTGGCATGTTCTAGGAACACTAACAGAGGGTACATCTGTCAAACACTATGTGTTACAGATAATTGCTAACATCGAACAGCTAGGTCAGCTGGGCATCACCTTCGAGGCTGAAACTTCCATAAATTTGATCTTATAGTCTCTGCCCGACTACTGGGGCGGGTTCATCATTAACTATAATATAATAAACCAAAAGAAAACTCTTGGATAGTTAATGGCTATGTTGAAAGAGGAAGAGCCAAAGCTTCTGAAAGGCAAGAAGCGTGAGGCGCATCTTACTTCGACATCCAAGAAGGCCAAGGCTTGGCCGAAGGCTTCTGAGAGTGTGAAGAATAAGAAGAAAAAGGGCAAGGCTCAATCGTCACAGTCTTCTGAGAAGACAAAGGAAATATCCCACGACCTCTGCCTACACTGTGGCAAATGGGGTCACTGGAAGCATGACTGCCTTGCGCTTCTGAAAGGCAAGAAGCGCGAGGCACATCTTACTTCGACATCCAAGAAGTCCAAGACTTGGCCGAAGGCTTTTAGGGGTATGAAGAAGAAGAAGAATAAGAAAAATGGCAAGGCTCAATCGTCACATTCTTCTGGGAAGACAAAGGACATATCCCAAGACGTATGCCTACACTATGGCAAACAAGGTCACTAAAAGCGTGACTGCCGTAAGTTCAAGGCGAACGTAAAGGAAGAGACGGCGGGCAAGGCTCCGGCTTCATGTATTTTTGTTATTGAAATAAACATGTCCACAACAGGTTTTAAAAATTGGATTTTTTAAAAATGGGAGATTGTTGGATAATTATGACCTATAACATCACTATTTGTAAAGAACATTGTGTTTTTGTACAAATTAACTATGTGTCAAAAGGAAATTGCTATTTTATCATTATTGTAAATAGATTACTTGGATATATATTAATGATAAAAGTTCATATGGTTAAATCAGATTAATAAGATATGAGACAGTATTAATCCATGAACAATTATCGAGACTGGATATTGATAATGCGGAATAGACTAGTATTACACTTGTGTGCGTTATGGAAGCTTAACGACATAGTTCCTAAATATTTTCGTATTGGATACTTATGCAAGTGTAATAAGAGGTTCTGTTAGCCGTTGGATCGGGAACAGTTCGCTCTGGATAGACCCACTTGGAATCCCATTGGTATGTGTCTATGGGAATTCGAATAAGGGTAGATATATGTAATCTTTAACCTAAGACTTACGTCACTATTACTTGCGACAATCAATTTACTTTAGTATTGGTCGTCTGGAGCTTTAACAGGTTCTCTGTATGCCTGTATTGGGCTTACAGAGAATCATAGTATATTGGATGTGATGTCAAGATGGGAGTATCACTTCATTCATATGAAGATGATGGTCACACATGATACATAATTAATACTCTAAAAGCTGCAGCTATCGGGATAGTATGACTAGGTCATGACTTTCCGATTACATTGATTAGTTAGTCGGGATCCGATATATGCTTCGTACGGGGCAGACACAGAGCCAGCCCTAGGCCTAACATGTGACATCTGATACTGGATTGTATTATATATTACATAATATTACTACTCCTGATACATATGATATTCCTCGGTGAATATTTGTGGAGAATTGGGTAGGCACAGTGTTTTCCTACAGCCAACTATGTTTTGTAAATCAGTGAGAATGTGGTATAGGGTATGCAAGTGTTCGGATAGTCCGATAACCATATTTACTGCCAATATATCCAAGAATCTCATGGGTCGCTTTCCAAAAATTCACCAATGACATTTGACTCGAATAGAATTAATTTGAGATTAATTAAGGTAATAATTAATCTGGGATTAAATTCGTATGGAAGACAGAACATGATTAATTTAGAATTAATCGATAAAATAAATTTAATAGTTAAATTAGATTTTTCTATTTAATTTATTTATTTTGAGCTAAAATAATATATCAGATATATTAATTGAAATCAAATTTCAATAGAAATTAAAATTAGATTTTAATTCGCGCAAATGAATTAATTTAAAATTAATTCATAAGCGACTATCGTAATAATTTTACAAGGCACAATTATTTAATTAAATTGGATTTAATTATGTAGTGACGGTAAATTCGTTTAATTGGAATTAAAAGAACCCGGACCCAAGTCTAGTTGTTTGTTGAGAAAGCCAACACAAATTTTGAATTTAATTACGGTGGAACCACATGACTTACATCAATGGTCATAAATTGATGGAAATAGTTGGCTTAATAGATTAGATTCTTTAAACACACACCTACCAAGTTTTTGAAACAACCAACTCTCTCTCTTCCTTCTCCCTCTATTGCCGAAACCCTCTCAAACTTGGAGAAAAATTTTACTTCAATTTTTCATCAAAGCTATCATTTGGGGAGTCATTTGAGGTGATATGGAAACTCACCTAAGGAACAAACAACTCTACAACAAGCTTGGAGTTTCATCCAAAAAGAAAATTTTCTAATTTTTCTCCAAATCTATGAAAGTGTTTCTGCCACTTTTCTTGATTAATTCACACATATAATCATGTTTAAAGATATTGTGGCATGTCTTAGAGACTAACATAAATTTTTGGTTTAAATCTAGGTCCCAAGATCATCAAACAAGCGTGAAATATGTGTGAAAACAAATCAAAGAAGTTGTGGAATACTTACATTGATCGGTTTAGACGATTTGAAGACGAACAAAATCAATTTTTTCCCTTCAAAGTGGCGCCCAAACACTGCAGTTCACAGCCCACTGTTTCAATTTTAATCCAAGGATTTGAGCTCCGAATCTTCGTCGTTTGATTCCTGGCTCGTGGGTGAGTTTCCCTAACACCTTCGCATAACTCTCGGTGTGCTAGCACTAGGCAATTTTGCCACAAAACTTGCCCAAAAACCTTCATCATTCAAGCCCAAATAGTGGCAGTTCACTGCCTTTGGGCGTGAACTAAGTAGAGAGAAAGAGAAGAGATTTTGTGATGTTAGGTTGTCTAAATGGTAAATCATTTTAGTTTATATATTTTCCAAAAATAATAAAATGATTTTCCATTTAATTTGCTTTAAAAAAGTCAAATTAAACTAACCTTAATGAGCTTGAGTGTTCCACACTCCAACATCACAAATCCATTAAGTCATATCAAGTTGTCAAGTCACATCACTCAAAGTTTGATGCCACTAATGATTTGACGCTTGATTTGATTTATGTGCCGCACTCGAATTTGAAATGCGAATGCGCTAGTAAATAATCTCGGGCTCGGGTTCGTTAATTCTAAATTAACGATTTATCCGTCGCGTCGTAATTAAATGATTACGCCTAGCGAATTCACTATTCACGTCGCTAACGAATTAATTCTAAATTAATTCGTTCTCCCGAATTAAAATCTAATTTTAATTCCGCGTCAAAATCCAATTTCTTTTAATATATCAAATATATTAATTTACCGATTAATTCCAAATTAATCATTATCTCTCTTTTATTGATATTTTATCCTAGATAAAATATCTCCGAAATTAATCCTAGATTAATTTTCTCTCTCATCGAATTAATCCCAAATTAATTAAAGTGCGAGTCATACATCATTGGAGAATCATTGGGAAGCGACCCATGAGATCTCCAGATATATTGCAGTAAATACGGTCGTCGGACTATCCGAACACGTACGTACCAAGTACTACGTTTTACCTATTCACAAGACAAGGTTGGCTTCTAGCAAAGCGCCATTCCTACCCAATTCTCCGGAAATATCCTTATAGGAATATGTGATCAATATCAGGCGTAGTATACATCGTATTGTGCATATCGGTCCAGTATCGGATGGTCACGTGCTAGGCTTGGGGCTGGAGTTATGTCTGCCCCGTACGAAGCACATGTCGGATGTCTGGTAACTAGTCTCTATAATCGGATATAAATGACCTAGTCATAATATCCCGATGGCCGCGCAGCACTTAAGAGTACTAATACCGTATCCTGCGTGACATCATCTCCACTATGACTGGAGTGATACTTCCGTCTTGACATCACACCCAATACTCTACGATTATCAATATACCCAGTATCGGCGTAAACAGAACCGGTTAAAGCCCTGGACGACCTCAACCAAAGTATATTGATTGTCGTAAGCATTAGCGGTGCAAGTCTCAAGTTAAGACCAAATACACCTACCCTGATGTCAGACTCCCATAGACACATGGTCAAACTACCAATGGGATTCCGAGGGGGTCTATCCAGAGCGAAGCTGTTTTCCGTACCATCGGTGAAACACAACCTTCTACCGCACTTGCATAATTATCCAATACTTAAATATATGAGAACTATGCCGTTGTGCCCTCACAACGCGCACAAGTGCGATACTAGTCTTTTACGTATTTATCGATGTCCAATCTCGATAATACTCTAACTAGGGATATTTAATGATTTATCCTTCATTGATTGATACTGTCTCATATCATTCTCAATCAAGGAACAAATCATAAGGACCTCTCATCATTTTTATATCTAGGTGATCTAATCACAAATGATAAGAGTGCAATCTCCTTTGTCACATAGTTAATTTGTACAACAACACAATGATCTGTATATATAGTGACGCTATGGGTCATAATTATCCAACATAAATATCCTTACAGGTCGACTGTGAAATGTGACTACCATCTCACTCATTTTGGAGAAAATATCATAGGCGGAGGGTGCCTCTCGGTCATCAGAGATTATGAGAAGTCAGAGAGTGTATCTATTAAGTCGACTAGAGGAAACACACTTCATCGTGTGTCGTCTGAGGCAAATAGCATCCTTCGTTGTCGTCTGGAGGACATGGCCATTTTTGACCATATTCAGAGCTTTATAACGTCAACTTCTTCCAAGTGACATTAACCTCTTCCTCCTATAAATATAGAAGGTCCCCATACGACAGTGAGGTTTGTCATTTCTTACGTGTGAGCCTAGTTGGGTTATATGAGATGGGCCTTAAAGGTTTTAAGCTTATGTTCACTTGCTACTATGGCCCTGGTGAGTGTTTCGAGGAGGTTTTTTGGTGGGAAATTGAGGCGACATTTGAGAGTTGAGTATAAGTGAGTTTTGGAGTCTCGTTTGTTTCATTCCAAAAATTATCCCTTCTTTAACAAGTTTGGAAAATCTCTTGAGTTTTCAAGGTACTTTCTTGCTTCATTCTCTTATTCTTGAGTTTCTTCAAAGTGTTCATAGGGTAGATTCAAACTGTTTTTGAGTATTTAAGGAATTTGATCTTCAGAAAGTGTGTTTGTGGATAAAGGTTGTCTGATCTTCAGGATATAAAGATGTAGAAGACTTTTTTATTTATAAGCATGAATTAGTTGTTTGAAATAATATCTAGTGAGAGTTCAACAGGTTTAAGTGACACCCATTTGGAGATGTATGTTGACTCCTCCTTAGGGTTTGTTCATATGTAGTGTTGGTTAAGAGTGGGATTGAATTTAAGGTTTCGATGAGGAGTCTCCATGATTATAAGACTTTAGTGATGATAGGGTCCCTCATTAGCAATACCAAAGGACTTTGCTCCCCTTAAGACCCCTGTCAGCTGTTGGGGAGTGGAGTGAGGTTCCTAGTACCAGAAAGTCGATGAGATATCCTGACTTAAAACCTAGTGAGTCGTGTTGGTTTTATTCTAGGTCCCAAGATCATCAAACAAGCATGAATAATAAGTGTGAATACATCAAAGGAGATAGCGGAATACTCACATCGATCGGTTGTGACGATTTGAAGAAGAACAAAATTATTTTCCCCTTCAAAGTGGCGCCAATAGCAGTGCAGTCCACTACTCACTGTGTTCAGTTTTGGTCCATGAATTTGAGCCTCGAACTTGCATCAAACGATTCCCGGCTAGTGGTGAGTTTCCCTAACACCTTTGTATGCCTCTTAGGAGTGTGCTAGCACTTGGATTTTGCCACAAAACCCTCAAAAATGGATCATCATTTTCGGCCAACCTAGGGCAGTTCACTGCCTTGGGCGTGAACATGAGAGTGGTAGAGAGAGATGAAGGAGAGATTAGGTTAAGGGAAAAAGGTGTCAAACATTTCACTTATATATTTTCCAAAATTACTAAACCATTTACCATTTATTTTATGCTTTCAAAAGGCCCAAAATAAATAAAATTGTAAATACTTTAAATGAAATGTTTTACCTATTGCCATGTTTTTACCCTTGGTAAAAGGTGAAAAGGAAAAGCCTTTGACTTTTCCAAAAAGTTAAAAGTCTTTTCCCCCCAAAATTTCCCTCCAAATCTTAAAGGTCAAAGTCAAAGAGTCAAAGTTACTTTTCCAAAAAGTGATTTAACTTTTATGACTTGCGATGTGATTTGCGATGTGACTTGCGGCACGTGATTCAAAATCGACATAACTTCACAAACACATTCCGAGGTCGATTTTGATAATTCTAAATTAACGATTTTTCTTATGCCTCGTTAATAAATCCAATTTACTAATCACGTTGCTTGAGAATTTATTCTAAATTAATTCAAGTGCCCGAATTAAAATCTAATTTTAATTCCTAATCGAAATCCAATTTCGTTTAATATATCGAATATGTTATTTATCGATTAATTCCAAATTAATCGTTCTCTCTCTTTAAATTGATATTTTATCCTAGATAAAATATCTCCGCAATTTATCCCAGATTAATTTTCTCTCTCTTCTGATTATTCCCAGATTAATATATAATGCGAGTCATACGTCATCGGTGTATCATTGGGAAGTGACCCATGAGATCTCCGGATATGTTGGCAGTAAATTCGGTCGTCGGACTATCCAAACATGTAAGTACTAAGTATTACGTTTTACCGATTTACAAGATAAGGTTGGCCTCTAGTAAAGTGCCATGCCTACCGAATTCTCCGGAAATATCCTTACAGGAATATGTGATCTATATCAGGCGTAGTATACGTAGTATTGCGTATTTCGATCCAGAATCGGATGATCACGTGCTAGGCCTAGGGCTAGATATGTGTCTGCTCCGTACGAAGAACATGTCGGATGTCTGGTAACTAGTCTCTATAATCGGATATACATGACCGAGTCATAATATCCCGATAGCCGCGCAGCATATAAGAGCACTAATACCGTATCCTACGTGACCATCACCTCCATATGACTGGAGTGACACTTCCATCTTGACATCACACCCAATACACTACGATTCTCAATACACCCAACATTGGCGTACACAGAACCTGTTAAAGCCCTGGACGACCTCAACTAAAGTATATTGATTATCACAAGTATTAGCGGTGCAAGTCTCAGGTTAAGACCAAATACACCTACCCTGATTGCAGACTCCCACAGCACAAAGTCATACTACCAATAGGATTCTGCGGTGGTCTAATCCAGAGTGAAGCTGTTTCCCGTACCATCAGTGAAACACAACCTCCTATTACACTTGCCTGAGTATCCTATACCCAGATATACGAGAACTATGTCGTTATGTCTCACATAACACGCACAAGCGTAATACTAGTCTTTTACGCATCTATCGATGTCCAATCTCGATAATGCTCTGACTAGGGATGTTTAATGATTTATCCTTCGTTGATTGATACTGTCTCATATCATTCTCAATCTAGGAACAAATCATAAGGACCTCCTATCATTTATATATCTAAGGTGATCTAATCACAAATGATAAGAGTGCAATCTCATTTGTCACATAGTTAATTTGTACAACAACACTATGATCTGTACAAATAGTGACGCTATGGGTCATAACTGTCCAACAATCTCCCACTTGGCCTTTAGCCAGTCACTCGAGTGTCTAACACCCGAACTATGTACGGTTGGCTCAAACTGCTGAGAAACTGCTTTCGTCAGCGGATTTATATGATTATCGTCTGACGCGATTTATTCGATCATCACATCACCATGGTGTATGATCCAACGAATCAGATGAATAGTTGAAGTATGTATCTGGATCGTTGATGAGACTATTAATTCTTTAGCCTGTGCTGATGCCCAGCTCAGCCGCTAACAGAACTATATCTAATCCAATTAGATTTATTTATTGACCCAGATGGCTTATATTGCTGCCTCAGCTGCAGCAATAATCCGCATTTGTTATTTATTCGGTAACATTATCTTGCTTGGAAGATTTCCAGCTCACTGTATCGTTATTCAAACTATACAGTACCGTTTGTGACTTTTAGTCTTCTTTATCGGTTCAGGAAACTTGCTACAGTGATCCCAGTCACTTCAAGTTCTCCTTCTCCATAGTTTAAGACATCATCCCTAGTTCTCTAAGATACTAACGGATGTTCTTAACATCAATCCAGTGACTATCACTTGGATTGACCTGATTGTGACTCCATATGCTCAAATCGTATGAGACACCAAGTCGCGTAGATTTTAATGTACAATTTCCCAGAGAGTGTTAACTACTTAAATCTATCCTTGTAGATCTTTATTCCCATTATAAAGGCTGTTTCTCCAGAGAATTCTACAGACAATTTTCTCTTGAAAGGCAAGCTTTCACCGATTATTTTATGGGAATATCATTTCCAAGAAATGAATATATTATATTTTCAATATTTTAAGGACAACCATTTTCTGTGCGCTCCCACTAACCCTCTCATATGCAAAAGAATCATTCTATTTTGAATCAAATCATTGACTGTCATGATTACATCAAAACGATAGTTCCAAGAACTTTATGCTTGCTTCAACCCCAAACATGGATCGAATAACCTGCAAACCTTGTTTGCTGATTTTAGTACGACAAAATCGTCAGGATGTTATAAACATCCTCCAAAAGGTTTCCTTTTAAGGAAAGTGATTTTGACCTTTAACTGACACATTATTAATGAAATGTGCAGTTACAGCAAGCATTATCCAAATGGATTTACTGTGGCAATAGTTAAAAGGTTGAACCGTAGTCAACACAATATTGATAACGATACCTTTTCGTCAATAAGCCTAGCTTAGTACGTTGGTAGGTTGCCATCCATGTATGTCTTCCTTGAAGCCTTTTACAGTACCAACAGGCACAATGCCTTACGGTACATCAATTAGTGTCCAAACATAGTTGTTATACATGGAATCCATCTTGGACTCATTGCACTTTGCCATAATAGGAGTCGATACCTATATCACTTCCTCATACGTAGTTGGGTCTTCCTCAATAAGATTGACATCTTTATGAGGTGAGATCAGAAACCCATACCCCTAGGTTGTTTTCTAACTCTCTCCGATCTACGCGGTTCTTGTGTATACGAAGATTAATGGTATATGTTCATCCTTGATGAACAGTTTGTGTTACATTAAGGACTTCATTCCTTGAACAGTATTACTCTGATTTTCATCGAGTTATACCATTCTCCCACTTACCACTGCATATCGGTATTCCTCTAAGGAAAACCGCATGGTGAGCAACAATCTAATTATTCTCTAGTGAGAAGTATAAGTACAATACTTATGGTATCCCAATGATAACCTTAATTTGGAACTAATCTTATTTGGGTTTCCGTTTGGTATCATCCAAACATATGCCCGACATTCCCAAATCGTTAGGAGTGAGAAACCTTGTTTCTATCCCTGATCATATCTAATATGAATTCTGTCTAACAGATTAATATGGAACCTTATTCCAAATAAGTTTTGCACTGATAGTTCATAGCCGTTAAAGGAAATGGTAGTTCAGAGCGACTCATGGTTAACCTTATCATGTCCAACAAAATTCGATTGTCCATTCGGACACACCGTCAAACTGACGTGTCGCAGGAGGAGTCCTCATTTGAAAGAATACTTTACTCTCCCAAGTATTTAAGAAACTCATTGCTTAAGTATTTTCCATTACGGTCTTACCATGACTGTTTAATACATCAGCAGATCTGTTTGTCTATTTCGTGTTGAAACTCTAAAAGTTTCTGATTTGTGTTCTTTAAAAGAAACACATAACCTTAACGCGATGCCACATCCGTATAAGTCACGAAATATTCATGTCCATCTCTAGCCTAGTTTGACATGGGCCCACTTATTTCACTATGAATAGGGCTATCAGATCGGTGGCACTTACACTTTTACCAAGTAAATAGTGTTTTAGGTACCTTGCCTAATAAACTAGATTCGTAGACTTTATTTGATTAGTCAAATCAGTCCTAGTACCCACTGTTCAAAAGTGTGGATATACAAGTCTTGCTTAATTGTGTCCTAGACAACAATGCCACATATAAGTCTCTACTGATCAAATCAGTTTTGAGCTATTTATCTATCATATTATATGTTTGAGATTTATTCATATTCAGAATATAAATATTGTTATTCACATCTAATGCGTTTATCTCAATATCATCTTTATATAATGAAACACTTTAGTGTTCTAGAATAAAAAGGTTTATCCACAATGGATTAAACACTGATATAAAGATAATATTTTTAGTCAAACTAGTTACATTATAACAGTTTCCTAATATAGGTACACACCCGAAAGGTAGTTCCTAAACTTAGGTATCTACGGTCGAAACAACGACTTTCATCCTGTTTCCGATTCGCAGATTAAATCTTAACTGAAGTCAGTATCCTGCTCACAGCAGATTCTGCACATCAGTACATATATTCTATGTACCACACTAAGTATTTAAAATCCAATTTCAATACTAGTAGTGAACATAATTATGACAAACATATTTAAAGTCAGAGCCTTGCCATTTCTTTAATTCCTTCATGTCTGCCATATCCAAACAACATCACTTTTGGATACGTCCTTTATCTTCCCAGAAGACTATAATGATCTTGCCTTTACCTTTTCAAACGTTTCAGAAGCCTTTGGCCAAGCCTTGGCCTTCTAGAATATCGAGGTAAGGTGCGCCTTGCGCTACTTACCTAATTGCAAACTTTGACTTTGTCTTCTCGAGAACAATCATTAACACTCCAAGAGTTATTTATTTGCAATTTAATACTTCTTAAATCTAAACATAGATTTATGACATGTATATTGGATTAAGCACTAAAGTTATCATTGCATAAACCTTCCAAATATTATGCTTTACTTATTTGCTTAATTCTGGGCTTAAGCTTAACAATTATTTTATCAAATAAAGTAACTTATTTCCAAGACCATCCTGAAATTTAATTCCCAATTTGAAAATTAATCCATTTAAAACATTTTAATCCCTATGATTATGTATTAAACGTCAATCTTTCAATTTAATCTTGATTTTAATAGTCCAACTATTTAATCAACGATTTGTGGTACTATTTATTATAATGATTACAATAGTCCAACTATTTAATCAACTATAATTCAATAGATTAAAATCAATTATATTGATTACTATAATCCAATTATAAAATCAACTACAATTGAATAGTTTGAATATATAGTCCAACTATTTAATAAAACAACAATTTAAATATTAGTCTAACTGACATATAAATCATAACGACAAATGATATTTGATTTAGCGCGTATGGCAAGTAATTGAACGAGTATTGCAAATTCAATTCTTGCCTCCCACTATTTTTTCGGCGAGCCCTAACCCTCTGTCGAGTACTCGGGAAACCGTGTTTCTTAGTGGGCTAGGATCCCGTTAAATAACACACAATCTTGACTTTGGCCAACAAATTGTATGATATTTAACTAGGTAGATCTCTAAGATCAATTGGATCTAATCCAATTCCTAGATCCAGTAGGCGGATATCCAAATCCTTAACATATATCTTATATATGCCAATACATCCAATGTATTGCCTAACCTTTTTCCTCTGAATCAACTAAGCCTTGGCTTTGGCACAACAAGCTTAATGATCCCAGTCAAGCGCGACCCATTGACCATGGAAAGCTTCGTAATCAATGTCGATGAACAAGAAGTTGTCTTGACTTTGGCCAACAAACCACAACTTGGACAAGACACCAATATAGAACAAAACTCTCGTGATTCAAACACATCTTCGACGGACAAAGGGCTTGACTTTGGCCAACAACCCAATGCTAATCTCGGATCTTGAGTAAGAATCACTCAATGGAAGGAATAACGCATGATATTTGATGAGGGTTTTTCGCGTGCAAATTGGCTACCAATTTATTATCTTTGTTAAGGTCTCATCATCATACACCCTTAAACATGCATTCTAAATACATAATAAAGCGCATATGAAAATAAACAATAATGATATGCGGATGGATACTTTACACATTGATCCTAGATCAAATCTCTCTTTAACTCTCATGCTAGCACTTGTATCACTTCTACCCGTTACACTACACTTCTAAAGAAACCTCATATACATTGAGGGGAATAGGTGAGAAGAGAATACAATTAGAATAGAGGTGATAAGGCTGGACACGCAGGTCCAATTTAATAAATCAAATTTATTACAACAATTCCAAAATTGCCCCACCCGACTAATATCCATCCGATATACACTATTCATTCATCACAACCAAGTATTCACACAAGCATATTATCAATCAATCTAATCAAATTAATTAATCTGATAATTAATGATCATCCAATGTTCAAACAACGATTTGATTTTGATCGAGTCAAAATCGTTTTGCGAATAAGTACTCAAAGTACGATTCTCGAATTAAATTAAATAAATTACGTCATTAAATCCAATTTAATATGCATTCAATTCTAATTCGTTATTTAATTCCAAATTAAATATTACACTTTAATAATAAACCTTTTACGACTTAAATTCCAAATTTAATCGCAACGCGTCTCAAAGACTGATTAACGTCCAACGTCAATTCAATTAAAGTCCAATGGGCTTTTAATTTATTTCTTGAGGCGTGGACTTTTGGTCAACTCGGGTCAAACCGAAAAACCAAAATCCAATCCGGGATTTACCCCATAAGCCCATAAATCAATCTTGGCCAATTAGGCCCAATTAAACTTTAAAGGTTCATTAAGTCGCATTTGGGCTTTATGGAAGCGGTTTTAGGCCCAATTGGATCCAATCCAATTTGCCTAAACCCAACTTTGTACAACAAAGCCCAACAAGCCCAATGACAACTTTAAAAGCCCAAATCCAATTTTAAGGCCCAATTAATTAAATACAAAAATCCAATTTCACATTCAATTAACCTAAAGTGTATTACATGATTAATTACCCAAATTAACATTTTTAAAACATTAATTTACATTTAATCATGCACAATTTCATTATCACATGTCCAACACATTTAATGAAAAATCAAACCCATTTTCAAGCTTCAAAGTCTCGGCAATTTGGGGATTTTATGTCCGATTCAAATTCAATCCAATCAATTACACAATCGACATTAAATCAATATCCAATCAATTACACAATAAGGGCTTATTCCATTCGGCCACCATAAGCAAATTGGGGAAAATTGTTCCAAACTAATTTTCTACAAATTGATCCAATCAATCCTCAATTAAACATACTTTAAGCATTCTAAATCATCCAATTTCATCAAACATGCTCAAAATCAAGTTTACCCAATTTATCATATTCGGACAACATTAATATTTGGGGAAATTTGATCCAATCACATTTCATGAAATTGATCCAATCAATCTTCAATTCAACTATATTTAAGCATACTTAATCATCCAATTTCATAAAATCATGCTCAAATTCAAAATACCCAATTTTAAGCCCTAAAAGTTTCATGCTTCAACATAGGCTCTGATACCATTGTTGGTTTTATTCTAGGTCCCAAGATCATCAAACAAGCATGAATAATAAGTGTGAATACATCAAAAGAGATAGCGGAATACTCACATCGATCGGTTGTGACGATTTAAAGAAGAACAAAATGATTTTCCCCTTCAAAGGGGCGCCAATAGCAGTGCAGTCCACTGCTCACTGTTTTCAGTTTTGGTCCATGAATTTGAGCCTCAAACTTACGTCAAACGATTCCCGGCTCGTGGGTGAGTTTCCCTAACACCTTCGTATGCCTCTTAGGAGTGTGCTAGCACTTGGATTTTGCCAACAAACCCTCAAAAATGGATCATCATTTTCGGCCAACCTAGGGCAGTTCACTACCTTAGGTTTGAACATGAGAGTGGTAGAGAGAGATGAAGGAGAGATTAGGTTAAGGGAAAAAGGTGTCAAACATTTCACTTAAATATTTTCCAAAATTACTAAACCATTTAGCATTTATTTTATGCTTTCAAAAAGCCCAAATAAATAAAATTGTAAATACTTTAAATGAAATGTTTTACCTATTGCATGCTTTTACCCTTGGTAAAAGGTGAAAAGGAAAAGCCTTTGACTTTTCCAAAAAGTTAAAATTCTTTTCCCCCCAAAATTTCCCTCCAAATCTTAAAGGTCAAAGTCAAATAGTCAAAGTTACTTTTCCAAAAAGTGATTTAACTTTTATGACTTGCGATATGATTTGCGATGCGACTTGCGGCACGTGATTCAAAATTGACGTAACTTCGCAAACACATTCCGAGCTCGGTTTCGATAATTCTAAATTAACGATTTTCTGATGCCTCGTTAATAAATCCAATTTACTAGTCACGTCGCTCGAGAATTAATTCTAAATTAATTTAAGTGCCCGAATTAAAATCTAATTTTAATTCCTAATCGAAATCCAATTTCGTTTAATATATCGAATATATTATTTATCGATTAATTCCAAATTAATCGTTCTCTCTCTTTAAATTGATATTTTATCCTAGATAAAATATCTCCGCAATTAATCCCAGATTAATTTTCTCTCTCTTCTGATTAATCCCAGATTAATATATAATGCGAGTCATATGTCATCGGTGTATCATTGGGAAGCGACCCATGAGATCTCCGGATATATTGGCAATAAATTCGGTCGTCGGACTATCCGAACATGTAAGTACCAAGTATTACGTTTTACCGATTTACAAGACAAGGTTGGCCTCTAGCAAAGCGCCATGCCTACCCGATTCTCCGGAAATATCCTTACAGGAATATGTGATCTATATCAGGCGTAGCATACGTAGTATTACGTATTTTGATCCAGTATCGGATGATCACGTGCTAGGCCTAGGGCTGGATATGTGTCTGCCCCGTGCGAAGCACATGTTGGATGTCTGGTAACTAGTCTCTATAATTGGATATACATGACCGAGTCATAATATCCCGATAGCCGCGCAGCATATAAGAGCACTAATATCGTATCCTACGTGACCATCATCTCTATATGACTGGAGTGACACTTCCGTCTTGACATCACACCCAATACACTACGATTCGCAATATACCCAGCATTGGCGTACACAGAACCTGTTAAAGCCCTGGACGACCTCAACTAAAGTATATTGATTGTCGCAAGTATTAACGGTGCAAGTCTCAGGTTAAGACCAAATACACCTACCATGATTGCAGACTCCCACAGACACAAAGTCATACTACTAATGGGATTCTGCAGTGGTCTAATCCATAGCGAAGCTGTTTCCCGTACCATCGGTGAAACACAACCTCCTATTACACTTGCCTGAGTATCATATACATAGATATATGATAACTATATCGTTATGTCTCACATAACACGTACAAGTGTAATACTAGTCTTTTACGCATCTATCGATGTCCAATCTCCACAATGCTCTGACTAGAGATGTTTAATGATTTATCCTTCGTTGATTGATACTGTCTCATATCATTCTCAATCTATGAAAAAATCATAAGGACCTCCTATCATTTATATATGTAAGGTGATCTAATCACAAATGATAAGAGTGCAATCTCCTTTGTCACATAGTTAATTTGTACAACAATACTATGATCTGTACAAATAGTGACGCTATGGGTCATAACTGTCTAACAAGTCGAGTGACCGAACATGCAATGAGAGAGATGAAATTGAAGTATCGATTTCCCCGTCAACTGAGGTTAAACTAGCCTCGTCAGATGAGAGAATAGACTATAAGATACAAGGCTGGGTTGGATTCAACGAGCTCTTTTTTACTAATAGACCGAGGTCCCCATACCTAGGTTGGTTTGAAAGGTGATGATCACTACAACTTAGCTCCTCACAAAGTGTTCTTGTTAGTTGAGTGAATTACGTATGAATTAGAAATAAGTTTCACTGTTACGGATTTGCTATACAAATACTACATGAAGGAGCACGTGACTGAGAAAAAGAGGTTATCATTTATTTCTTTGTCAAAAAAGGGATCACCTGGTGTTTAGACTGACAATAAATATTGGGGAGACTAGTATGTGTTCTATTTTTTTTATGAGGGAATAGATTATATTCGGGTCAGTTGGGGCTGGCCGAATACGTGAGTACTGGAACATATCGAGTGAGTTTTTTTCTTCTTTCTTTTATTATCATGATGATTTTCGTTTGATTAATGTTGCTCTCATTTGTTATTGTAGGCTCATCATGCAACCATTCATTCGATGTAATCCCAACCGTCAACGTGAACACTAGGTACATATTGAGTCTACCTACTTCAGAGAGAAATTGGAGAATTTTTTTTGGTGGAGAAGATATTTTGTGCGCATGAGAGATCATAGATGGTCGCCTCAAGTTTCCATCAATATATGAGATAATGACCAAAAGGAAGAATAAAAATCCTCTGTTAGTGTAGGAGAGTGCCTCTACTAAGCCTACCTCCAATCCGTTAGTGAAAACATTGACTGAGGCTGGCCAATTATCGAAGAAAAAAATCCTTTATATGGACCCCTTGGAGGACATGAAGAATGAAATCATCAAGATTCATTGGGGTACGACAATCGATATTCGATCTTTCTAGTCTATCTGGATTCATGGATGGACTACTACTTGAGGAGGATGAATATCGGTTGATAGCTCTATGGCCGGTGGAATCGTCGAGAAGGGTTGTGGCTCACTTTTATGAGGTAATTCTCTATTTGAGGTTTTAGTCTCGTCGAGTGGTGTTTCCCCTACTAATCACCCTCTTGTTCTTAAATACTCAGGAGTGTGTCCTTTTTCAATAGAAATATGTCGAGGATAGCCAGCGAAGTGTCAGGGACATAGAGAAGTCCAATACTACTTTCAGGAAGGAGCTAACCGAGGCTAAGACATTGATGGAGGCTATAAAGAAGAGGGTAAATAATGTTAAAGGTGAGGCTAGATGAGCTAAAGCGAATTTAAAACTTTAGGGGGAGATGATGTCAATCAAGGTAGAGGCATATAAGAAGAGTCTAAAGGGTCTGACGCGAGAGAAGGTTGAATTGGTTGAGCAATTAGAAGTGGTGGCATTTTATGTGATGTTGAAGGAAATAAATAACATGATGAAGAAATATTTAGCAGTGGAGCACATCGCTTGTAATCCGAAGAAGTGGATTAGGCTAAATGAGAAGATGAAGGCCGTGTTTTCCCTTTAATCGGAGGGCGAGGATGTTGAGGATGGCGAGGAAGTCGTTACGAATGGTGTAGGAAGAGTGAGGCCAAGGAGCTTAAAGCAGCTTTTGGGGAGAAATTTATCCGATGAGGTTCCCTAGAGTGTTGGAGAGAAATGATTCAGGCTCATATGAAGAGTGAGTCTTAGTTGTATAGGATTAATGTCAACTCGAGACTTAGGCTCAGATGAAGAACAGGTCCTGATATCTTGGAAGCACCGTCGACTCAAGACTTAGGCTAAAGTCTTAGTAGACGAGCTAGTTGCTTCGGGACCTGGCATACGTGATTCCTATGTATTGGTTACTTAATTTGTCATATGAGATAGATATATTCAAATAACTTCAATATATTATGGGAAATGTCCACAAGTCTTGAGTCTAAAAAACAATAAAAATTTCAAAGTAAAAGAAAAATCTAAGTAAAAAATCTATAAGGTAGTCTCCTTGTCCTATAGTCTGAGAGTAGTAATTTGTCGAGTGGCTAGTCTGTGACTTTTAGTTAGTTAAGTGTACCCGTTGAATTGCTTGAGATACATTGTGTCCCAACTATTTTTAATGGGCTTTCCAGACTCTATTCTCAATTTGTATGCTCATTACCCAATGACCTATACAATGATGTATAGGTCTTCCCAATATAGGCCCAAGCTTTCCATCTCCAATCTCCTTAGTGTTCTGAAATATTTTGTTTAGGACCTACTCTCCCTCTTTCAAAGTTCGTCACTTGATGTTCTTGTTGAATTATTTGGCCATCTTTTTCCATTGGGTAGCAAGACGTGTCAGCGCACATTCTCTTTACTCATCGATGATGTCGAGGCTATAATTCATGAGCTGTCGGTTGAGATCCTCTTCAATCCACTGGTAGCATGGCGATAGAACGCTTCCTTCAGCTAGAATGATTGCTTTGGCTCCGAAGGTTAGTAAGAATAGGGTCTCACAAGTCGACGAGTGAATTATTATTCGATAATACCAGTAGGATATATAAATCGGTGATGATGTTCTACGCTCGCAGCCTAGTCGGGAGTATGGAATAGCCCACGGGAGACTAAACCGGAGAATAATGGAGTCGCCACCCAGTATGAACTAGGAAAATGATTTAAGGCCGCACTCACCCCTCGCAAGGGAAGACCTCAAACCGTGGGTTCGGAATGGTCCCTTACTTATGCCACTTGTAATGAAAATATTTGTGCAATAATTTAACCAAGTCTACGCAACCTACATATGTGAAAGTAACCTACGTCCAAGTTTACATACAACCTATGTCTAAGTTCGCATGCATAAAAGTAAAACCTATATCTAAGTTTGCATGCATAAAGTAAGCCGACATAATGGAAAGTACGCAATCACATGAACCCATTGAACTAATATATTGAAAAATAAATAAATCATCCATAAAATAACATACTGAATGACTAAATCATGCATAAAAAATGACATACTAAACGACTAAATCGTGCATAAAAGTAATTTTCTATTTCTAATAAACAACGAATAAACACAAACTTGGATAAAATGAAGTATGTGTATCTCTCAAGTGGTATGTGGCATTGTATCCCGAGTGCAGACCGTACTACCGTCCATTTGGATTCGGCTACGGAATTTACGTCCGGGTTTCCATCTGATATACCACAAGAGATAACACATATTTCATTCATCCCATGGCCACAACATTCATGAATCCACAATATACATGCGAAGAAATAAAATAAATAAAAAGAATAGGAATAAATAAAAAGGTGCCCTCAGGTCTAACCTCTTAAGTCGTCTCTTGGAAGTGCGTTACGCAGTTGTCGGAAGGATTGATGCTCCGTAACTTTTCTAATTTACTGGTTTATTGGTTTCCTTCGCTGCCTCACTGTTTTAGGCTGTTGTTTTACTCTGTTTCGCTACTGTTTTTGCTATATTTTCTGGTCACTATTTTACGGTAATAAGAGATATTTTGGCTTACTATTTGCGGTTGTTTAGACATATTGGGACTGCAGGTTTTACGGTGGTTTATAGTGGTTTCTAGGCTGTGTTTCACTGTAATTTAAGAAGTTTGTGAGGTGCAGTTTCGGTGGTTTCAAGGGCTGTTTCAGTGGTGATTTTTGGTAATGGTAGAGAGTTTTTTGGAAGCAGTTTTTGGTGGTTTGAAGTACAGTTTTACTGGCATATTTTCGGTAGTTGCTGGCAGTTTTTTGGAGGGTGATTTCGGTGGTTGCTGGGTAGTTTTTAGAGGGTGATTTGTGGTGATGTTGGGCAGTTTTCAGGGGGTGATTTGCGGTGATGCTGGGCAGTTTGGGTGCAGATTAAGGGGCTGGTTTTCAGTGATTGCTGGGCAATTTTTATGCGGTCATTGAAGGCAGTTTTGATACAGATTTCGATGAAAGGAGGGGGCTGTTTGGCATGAGTATGAGGGTTGGTTTCTTGATGTGTTTTGCGTCAATGGAAGAGGGTTTAGGGCTTGTTGGTTGTGGCAATCGAGGGGAATCTTGGAGAGTTCACGGTAATAGAGGGGAATCTTGGAGAGTTTGGGCGTAAATGCTAGGCTCGGGGTCTCAAGGGTTTGGTTTGTGCTTCTTTTTATAGGCAATGGATGGGGTTTACCTTATACGGGTAGGAAAACCGAGATTGCGTAATTATTGGAGGAATATTTAATTTATGTGTCATAAGGAAAAGATCTCTGTAATTAGGAAGGTAATTTAATTTGATTTAATTTGATTTTATTTGATTTGATTTAGTTTAGGAATGTGATTTAATTTAATTAGGAAGGTGATTGATTTGAATCTTTTAATTCGGGAAGGTGATTTGGCTTGATTTCAGCATGTGTTAAATGTGTGAATTGGTTATTTTGGAAGGGTGATGGGTGTGAATTAGGTCATTGGGCGTGCATTTGTTTTCTTTTGGTGGGTTTTGTGTGTGGGGGCTTTGTGTGTGGCTTGCAGGGGTTTGGGCTGAGGATGAATTTTAAAACAGAGGTCCAACGAGCAAACCCGAAGCTAAGCAAACAAATTAAATCTAACAAAGTATTGATTTCTGACTTTTTCCTTCTGACTTATGTTTCCTGTGACTTCTAAAACTTAAAGAGGAGTGCCTCCGTACGAGACTCATAATCTGCACTTACATGAAAAGATGTAGTGCTACAGTCACCCCCACTTTAATTGGACTTGTGCAGTGTGTAACAGTGACAATCCTACCAATTTTTTGCAATGCATTTTTACTTACCTGGCTCGCTGCCACCTGACTTGCTTGCTGCTTGGAACTGAGTTGATGATGCAATGGGCCTCGACTCTGGGACGCATCCCAATAACTGTAACTGATGTATGGGCCTCGACCTTGGGATGCATCCCAAAACTGATGATGATTGAATTTCTGGCTCGCCATCTGCCACCTGACTTGACTATTGCTTCGAACTGAGTTGATATGGTGGCGAGGTGCTTCGACCCCTGGGCTTTGTTCCCGAACCGCATAATATGGGCTTTATTCCCGAACTGTGCTGATGATACAGTGGTCCTTGACCTGGGACGCTTCCCGAAACTACAACTGATATGTGGGCCTCGTGCTGGAGTTCTTAAGTCCCGAGGATCGAATACAAGGCAAGAAATAAGTGCGAATACAAATCGAGGAAGTTGTGGAATACTTACATCGATCAGTTGACCGATGCGGCAATGAACAAAATTGATTTTCTGCCCATTGGACTACTCGGCAATGGGCTGTGAAACAGTCCCAAATTCGGCCATCAATCTTAAAGAAATTTGAGTTCCAAGCTTTGTCAAATGATTCCCGGCTCATTGGGTAGACTTCCCTATCACCTTCGTATGACTTCGTAGTGTGCTAGAACTCCCGATTTTGCCATAAAATTGAGACTTTTGGCTTCCCATAGCTCACTGTTTCTGGGGCAGAAACCAGCGAAGAACACAGCCCCTTGGGCATGTTTTAGAAGAGAGAAAGAGAGAGGAAGTGAGATGGAAGAAAATGTGTATTAGTTGAATTGTATTCCAAAAACAATTAAACATATGCATATTATTTGATTTTCCAAAAAGTCAAACAAGTACTAAACATTTAAAAAAATATTAAATGTCTTTCATGCCATCACACTTCCATCACTGTTCACATCAATCAAGTGACAACTTGTCATATCACTCAATCAATCAAGTTGTCAAGTCACATCACTCAAAGTGACAAGTGATTTGACGCTTGAAATGACTAGCAATTTGACGCTTGATTTGACTAATGATTTGATGCTTGATTTGACTTGTGTGCCACACTCGAATTCAAAATGTGAATGCGCTTATGTTGTGTCGAAATTAAATCAAATTTAATTAAATGATCATGCCAAACATAATTACTATTCACGTCGCTAACGAATTAATTCCAAATTAATTCGTTCGCACGAATTAAATTCTAATTTCAATTCTACGTCGAAATCCAATTTCGTTTAATATATTGAATATATTAATTTATCGATTAATTCCAAATTAATTGTTCTCTCTCTTTAAATGACATTTTATCCCAGATAAAATATCTCCGTAATTAATCCCAGATTAATTTTCTCTCTCTTATAATTTATCCCATATTAATTAAAGTGCGAGTCATACGTCATCGTTGAATCTTCGGGAAACAACCCATGAGATCCCCGGATATATTAGTAGTAAATACGGTTGTCGGACTTTCCGATCAAGTAAGTACCTCGTACTATATTTTACCGAATTACAAGGCAAGGTTGGCTTCTAGCAAAGCGCCATGCCTACCCAATTCTCCAGAAATATCCTAACAGGAATATAGGATCTGTATCAGGTGTAGTATACGTAGTATTGCGTATTTCGATCCAGTATCAGATGGTCACATGCAAGGCATGGGGCTGGTTCAGTGTCTGCCGCGTACGAAGCATATATTGGATAACAAGTAACTAGTCTCTTTATTATCGGATAATCATGACCAAGTCATATTATCCCGACGGTTGCAACCTTTTTAGAGAACCAGTTCTGTATCCCTGCATGATCATCATCTCCATATGACTGGAGTGATACTTCCGTCTTGACATCACATCCAATACACTACGATTCTCAATATAACCAGCAGAGGCGTACACAGAACCAGTTAAAGCCCTGGATGACCAAAACCAAAGCATATTGATTGTCGCAAGTATTAGCGGTGCAAGTCTCGGTTAAGATCAAATAAACGTACCCAGATTTTGGACTTCCATAGACACATAGTCATACTACCAATGGAATTCCGAGGGGGTCTATCCAGAGCGAAGCTGTTTGCCGTACCATCGGTAAACACAACCTCCTATTACACTTGCATGAGTATCCTATACCCAAATATATGATAACTATGCCGATGTGACCTCACAAATGCGCACAAGTGTAATACTAGTCTTTTACGCATTCATCGATGTCCAATCTCGATAATACTCTGACTAGGGATATTTAATAATTTATCCTTCGTGGACTGATACTGTCTCATATCATTCTCTATCTAGGAACAAATCATAAGGACCTCATATAATTTATACATCTTGGTGATCTAATCACAAATGATAAGAGAGCAATCTCCTTTGTCACATAGTTAATTTGTACAACAACACCATGATCTGTACAAATAGTGACGCTATGGGTCATAACTGTCCAATAATCTCCCACTTGGCCTATAGCTGGTCACTCGAGTGTCTTACACCCGAACTATGTACGGTTGGCTCAAATTACTGAGAAAGCGCTTTCGTCAGTGGATTTGCTTGATTATCATTTGATGCGATTTACACGATCATCACGTCGCCACGATGTATTATCCGAACAAATCAGATGAATAGTCGAAGTATATATTTGGATCGTTGATGAGACCATTCATTCTTTAGCCTGTGCTGACGCCTAGCTCAGCTGCTAATAGAACTATATCTAATCTAATTAGATTGTTATCGACCCAAATGGCTTCTATTGCTGTCTCAGCTGCAGCAATAACCCGCATTTGTTGTTTATTCGATAACAGTATCTTGCTTCGAAGATTTCCAGTTCAATGTACCGTTATTCAAACTGTATAGTACCGTTTGCGACTTATAGTCGTGTTTTTTTATCGGTTATTAAACTTGCAGCAGTGATCCCAGTCACTTTAAGTTCTTCTTCTCCATAGTTTAAGGCATCATCCTTAGTTCTCTAAGATACTAACGGATGTTTTTAACATCATTCCAGTGACTATCACTTGGATTGGCCTGTTTGTGAATCCATATGCTCAAAGCGTATGAGACACCAGGTCATGTACATTTTTCAATGTATGAGTTCTCGGAGAGTGTTAACAACTTTAAATCTATCCCAGTAGATCTTTATTCCTATAATAAAGGTTGTTACTTCGAAGAATTTTATGAAAATTTTTCATGAAAGCCAAGCTTTCACCGATTATTATATGGGAATATCATTTCCAAGAAATGGCATGTCATCATTATTTATAGGACAACCACTGTCAGTGTGCTCCCACTAACCCTCTTATATACACAAGAATCATTTTCGTTTTGAATTAAATCATAAACCATTATGATTATATCAAAACGATAATTCCAAAAACCTAATGCTTGCTTCAATCCAAACATGGATCGAATAACCTGCAAAACTTGTTTGCTAGTTTTGATACGACAAAACCATCAGGATGTTTTAAACATCCTCCAAAAGGTTTCCGTTTAAGGAAAGCGATTTTCCGGTTCAGCTGCCATATTTCATAAATGAAACATGCAGCATCAGCAAGCATTATCCAAATGGATTTACTGTGGTAATAGGTAAAAGGTTTCATCGTAATCAACACAATGCTAACAACGATACCTTTCCGTTACAAGCCCAGCTTAGTACGTTGGTATGTTGCCTTCCATGTATGTCTTCCTTTAAGACTTATTGTAGGCATTGCATTTCTGCATGTGAAACCCGATGATGAGCCTCATTTGGAGGCACTATCTTTTAAGTCACGGAAATCGCGGAAAACGGATGTCGGAAGGGAAGAGTCAAGAATTGACGGTTTTGTTGGATTTAGTCCACGTGTTTAGCTACGGGTTCGCTGTTGGATCTCCGTTTTAAAACTTAACCTTAGCCCAAGCCCATTAAATCTCATTTTCCCGGTTCTCACCGGGTGGCGACTCCATCATTCTCCGGTTTAGTCCCCCGTGGCTACTCCGTACTCCCAACCGGGCCGCGAGCCCAGAACAGCATGCGTCGCTCCAAGTTTCCCTGTGTCACCACAGTCTGGCGACTCCACTGGGGATAGAGAATCGGCCCCGAAATATTGTCTTGTAATGTTTGGATTTATGTTTTAATTGACCATGTCTATAGTGGATGAAATGAGGGTTTGATCAAAGACATTTTAAGGCTAGGTAATGGTTTGGTGTCTTCCTTCATTCACTACCTTTCGAGGAAAAGCTGTGGAGGCACCTAAATAGTCACTACCCTTGGCCTGTTGTGACAGACTAATTTGGAGGACTTGTTGCTTATTCCTGTCACCAAGCGATAAGAGCCTAAGAGGCTTGGGTATTTAAGAGAGTTCGCTCCACTCTCCCTCTGGGGAATCTGCAACCAGAAATCCATTTGACAGTTAGTCACACACCATGACTTGTTGACACGTACTTTTAGGGTATAAAAAAGGTGCGCTTGCTTGGTTGCTCGAACCCTTGAGTGGGGAGACATAGTTGTGGGAAATCCTTCGCCAGCAAGAGTCTTTGTCTATACTCTCACGAACCCACCCATAGACTGGGGTTGTATGGCTAAAGTAACAATTATTTCCTTGAGCATGTGCTTGTGGACCATCCTCATTTGGATGCAGTTGGACTTTTTGTCAGAAATGCGAACTTGTTGGGCCATTTAAACTGGGGCGAGTTTGTATCCTATGACCATTAGGCCCAAAGCTTCTGAAATGTTGATGGGCCACCTTGTAGAATTTTCTGTTTTATACTTGAATTATCTTTATGCTTGTGTTTGGGAACATCGTCGTTTGGATCCATTTGGACCATTTGTCATGGGATATGGGCTTGTTGGGCCATTTAAACTGGGACAAGAACGTATCTTATGACGATTGGGCCAAGGCCTCTAAATATTGATGGGCCATTTTGTGCTTGTGTTCGGAACATTACCATTTAGATTTAGTTGGGCTCCTTGCCATGAGATGCGAACTCGTTGGGCCATTTAAACTGGGACGAGTTCACTCCTATGATATTTAGCCCAAAAACTTCTTAAATGACAATGGGCCGATTTGTTTGAGAATTTTAATTGATTTAGTATGTCCTATATTTGATATGCATCTTATGCACCTCATACATGCATACATCATGTTAACACCCTCTATGTCTCAAAAAGGCATAATAGATTCCTGTTGGGTAAGGGAAGAGAGAAGACTCCCTAAAAAGACAGTAACAGATATGAGTACACCAGAAAATGAGGTATCCCGTATGGATTAGTTTGAGAACAGTCTCGCCAAATTTACTGAACAGATGCAAGCCTTGACTACTGCTATGGCAAATATGGTTGTGCCCCATGCTGGGGGAAATCCTGAGAATGTAAGGTGTGAGGAGCCTCCGAACAGATTGGGGGATGATATCCCCACTTTTGATGATGATATGGCTGATTATGCCGCTGGGAGAACAGTTGGGTCTCAGGCAGAATTGTAGAAACTCCGTGACCAGGTAGAGTCTGTTACCCGCAAGATGAAGGGTAAGGACGAAGAGTTACTGGATTATGAGGCATTGACCTTTGAAGAACAGCTGCCTACTCAGTTCAAGATGCCGGATATGGCCAAGTTCAATGGGAGTGGGGATCCGAGGGTCCATCTCCGCCAGTACGTTGCAGTTATGAGTGCAGTGGGCTTATTGAAGCTACAGGTGCAGAAAATGTTCGGAATGTCACTTGAGGGGGCACCCGTAGTGTGGTATCACAACCTTGAGAAAAAGGTCAAATAAGATTGGAAGGAATTGGCAGATGCATTTCTAAAACAGTATGTTACATACTTGAAGATTGATTTGTCACTCCGTGATTTAGAGAATACTAAGTAAAAGCCGGAGGAGAACTTCAAGGAGTATGTAGACCGCTGGAGAGGTCAACTTTTGAAAATGCAGACTCGGCCTTCAGAGAAAGACCAAATTAAGATGATTATCAAGGGTACTAACCTCTCCATCTATGGTAAGCTGAGGAGGATGACCTTCATGATTGCGGATTTCCGACAGTTGAGAGAGACTGTTATGGATATTGAAGATGAAGAGGCTGAAAATCGAAAGTTCTATGGCCAGAATAGAAGGAATATTGAGGGACCTTCAGGGACCAAGCCCGCTACCGCTGAGGTCACTGCCATCAAAAGCAGGCGATTTTCCAACCTTGGAAAGCCTCTTTCAAGGGTGTTCGAAAAGCTGAAGGCGCAATGACTTCTACCCTTAGAGGCTAAACCAATTCCAAACCCTGTACCACCCAACCTTGACCTAAGCCTGTATTGTCACTTCCATCGGAGAAGAGGTCTCGAAACCGATAGCTGCACCCGCCTTAGGCATGAGATCCAAAACTTTATTGACTCCCACAAAATACCTGACCCAGAAAGAGAACAATCCAATGCACACAGAAATCCCCTACCTAACTACATGATCAACTCTGGCCTACCCGAAACCCTTGTCCTCCAAACTCTCAACCACTCATCTTCAGTCATGGGAATAGGAAATGACAACGGTGGAGAACCATAGACAAGGAAGAAGGTAATGCTGCGAATGATGAAACTGCTCCTCCTAGTTTATCTAATCCTGTAATTTTAATAAAGACATTGATATTGCCTACTTGTTTGAACCTTTTCCTGAATAATAATAAAGATATTCATCTCACCTACTTGCCTGGGTTCTTTCTTTTCCACCTGCATGATATGAGTATATTTGACAAAAGCCTTTAACCCTAATGTTCAGAACACGGGGAATTCCCGAAAGCAGCAAGCAGGAAAGAGAGGATGATCATTCAGAAATTGGGAAATGGGGCAGGGAGACTATCAGACTTGGAAGGGAATGAGTTCACCGAGCTGATTAAAGTAGAAAGGTTGAAGCAGTACTTTACCTGAGGAAGAATTGGCGGAAGACCTAACCCAACGGGATAGGAAACTCATTCATGCATGCATGCATACACGTAACATATTTTGCATCCTTTCGTGTTTGTTTTGCTTTGTATTCACATGTTTTGAAGTAGAAAGAGAGTAAGCGGCAAAGACAAGCCAATCAGGAACAGCGACAGCACTGTATCAGTCTGGGGGCGAGGCCCATATCAGTATCGGTCTGGGGCACAAGGCCCACATCAGTTCAGCATCAGTTTCTGCCGGGTACGGCATTCTGGGGGCGATGCCCAGATCAGTTCAGTATTAGTCTTGCCGGGTATGGCACTCTACGGTTCGGAAATGGACCACTCTCATTATCAGTAATGGTTCGGAAATGGACTATCTCTTATCAGCAACGGTTCAGAAATGGACCACTCTCATATCAGTAATGGTTCGGAAATGAACTATCTCTTACCAGCAACGGTTCGGAAATGGACCACTCTCATATCAGTAATGGTTCAGAAATGAACTATCTCTCACCAGCAACGGTTCAGAAATGGACCACTCTCATATCAGTAATGGTTCGGAAATGAACTATCTCTTACCAGTAACGGTTCGGAAATGGACCACTCTCATATCAGTAATGGTTCGGAAATGAACTATCTCTCACCAGTAACGGTTCGGAAATGGACCACTCTCATATCAGTAATGGTTTGGAAATGAACTATCTCTCACCAGCAACGGTTCGGAAATGGAGCACTCTCATGTCAGTAATGGTTCGGAATGGACTATCTCTCATCAGTAACGGTTCGGAAATGGACCACTCTCATGTCAGTAATGGTTCGGAAATGGACTATCTCTCATCAGCAACGGTTCAGAAATGGACCACTCTCATATCAGTATTGGTTCGGAAATGGACTATCTCTCATCAGCAGCGGTTCGGAAATGGACCACTCTCGTATCAATAATAGTTCGGAAATGGACTATCTCTCATCAGCAACGGTTCGGAAATGGACCACTCTCTTATCAGCAACGGTTCAGAAATGGACTATCTCTCATCAACAACGGTTCGGAAATGAACCCTTCTCATATCAGTCATGGCTCGGAAATGGATTATCCCTCCTCAACAATGGTTTAGAAATGGACCACAATCTCATCAGCTCGCCGAAAGTGGCACTCCGAAAAAGGAGCACAGTTCGAAAATGGACAGTCATCACTTTAACAATGCCTCGAAAATGGGGTTCAACATGCCCGAAATGGCACAACCAGACCGACTTAACTCAACACAACACAGCGGGCAAACCGGGTGACAGCTGGTGAGCCAGGTAAGTAAAAATTCATTGCATAGACTTTGATAGGATTGTCACTGTCACACACTGCACAAGTCCCATCAAAGTGGGGGCGACTGTAGGCATTGCATTTCTGCATGTGAAACCCGATGATGAGCCTCATTTGGAGGCACTATCTTTTAAGTCGCGGAAATCGCGGAACAGCATGTGTCCATCATTCTCCGGTTTAGTCCCATGTGGCTACTCCGTACTCCCAACCGGGCCGCGAGCCCGGAACAGCATGTGTCGCTCTAGGTTTCCCTGTGTCACCACACTTATATAGTACCAATAGGCATAATAGCTTGCGGTACATCAACAAATATCCAAACTTGGTTGATATACATGGAATTCATTTCGGACTCATGACACTTTACCATAATAGGGAGTCGATACCTTGTATCACTTCCTCATACATAGTCAGTTGGTATTCCTCAAAAGATTAACATCTTTATGAGATCAGATCAGAAACCCATACCTCCCAGGTTGTTTTTCTGACTCTCTCCGACCTATGCGGTTCTTGTGTATTCGAAGATTATTGGTATAGTTTCATCCTTGATGAACTATTTATGTTCCATTAAGGAATCGGTGCCTAGAATAGTATTACTCCGATTTTCATCGAGTTTTACTAACCTCCCACTATATATTGGTATTCCTCTTAGGAAAACCACATGGCGAGCAACAATCTAATTGTTCTCTTGTGAGCTTTATAAGTACTATACTTTGGTATCCCTCGGATAACCTACAATTGGAACTTGTCTAATTTCGATTCTAGTTTGGTATCATCCAAACATATGCCCATCATATCCAAATCATCAGGAATGAGAAACCCGGTTTCTTTCCCGCTCATATCTAATATGAAATCTGTCAAGTATATTATTATGGAACCTTATTCAAAATAAGTTCTACACTGTTTATGCTTATCCGTTGAAGGAAATGGTAGCTTAGAGCGACTCATGATTAACTTTATCATGTCCAACAAAATTCGGTTTATCCTATTCGGACACACCGTCAAATTGACGTGTTTCGGGAGGAGTCCTCATTTGAAATAATAATATACTCTTTCAAGTATATGGGAAACTTATTGCTTAAGCATTTTCCATTATTCTCTTACCGTGACGGTTTAATACTTTAGCCGATCTGTTTGTCTATTTCGTGTCAAAACTTTAAATGTTTCCGATTCGTGTTTCAAAAGAAACACTTAATCATAACGCGATATCACATCCGTAAAGGTCACGAAATATTCATATCCACCTCTAGCCTAGCCAGACATGGCCCACTTGCTTCACTATGAACTAGGGCAAACAGATTGGTGGCATTTAAACTTTTACCAATAAACTAGATTCGTAGACATCATTAAATATAATCAAATCAGTCCGAGTACCCACTCTTCAAAAGTGTGGATATACGAGTCTTATTTCATTGTGTCCCAGAAAATAATGCCACTGTAAGTTTCATCTGATCAAATCAGTTTGAGCTATTTATTTGTCATGTTATATGTTCGAGATTTATTTATATTCAAAATATAAATTCTGTTATTCACATCTAATGTGTTTTATCTCAATATCATCTTTATGTAATAAAACACTTTAGTGTTCTAGAATATAAATGTACACTCTCAACGAGTTATACTCGATACAGAGATAATGTTTGTAGTCAAACTAGTTACATTATAACAGTTTCCTAATTTAAGTACACACCGAAGGTGGTTCCTAAACTTATGTATCTACGGTTAAAATAACGACAATTGCCCCGTTTCCTATTCGTAGATTAATCTCAATCGAAGTCAGTATCTTATTCATAATAGATTCTGAACTTCAATGCATATTTTTCTATCACACTAAGTATTTAAAATCCAATTTCAATACTAGTAGTGAACATAATTTTGACAAACATATTTAAAGTCAGAGCCTTGCCCTTTCTTTAAATCCTTCATGTTTGCCTTATCCAAACGGCAGTCACGCTTCCGCGATTCCGTTTGTCACAATTTAGGCAGACATTTTGGGATATGTCCTTTATCTTCCCAGAAGATTATAATGATTTTGCCTTTGCCCCATTTCTACATTCTAGAAGCCTTTTGGCCAAGCCTTGGCCTTCTAGAATATCGAAGTAAGGTGTGCATTGCGCTACTTGCCTAATTGCAAAGTTTGACTTTATCTTCTTGAGAATAGTCATTAACTCTCCAAGAGTTATTTATTGCAATTTAGTACTTCTAAAATCTAAGTATAGATTTATGAAGATCCTTCAATTTCATTAACGTACTTTAAGGATCTAATCCTTAGTTCTGATCAAGAAATTAAGGAGTCTACTTGGCAAGTTTAATGGATTAAGCACTAAAGTTATCATCACATGAATCTTCCAAAGATCATGCTCTACTATTTGCTTAACTCCGGGCTTAGGCCTAAGATGTTATTTTATCAAATAAAGTAACTTCTTAGTTTCCAAGACCATCCTGACATTATTCCCAATATGAAAATTAAACTATTTAAATACATTTTCCCTCGGACTATGTTTTAAATGTCAATCTTTCATTTTTATCTTGATTCTAATAGTCTAACTATTTAATCAACGATTTAGGTACTATTAAATATAATGATTATTATAGTCCAATTACATTAATCAACTATACTTTAATTGGTTAAATTCAATTATATTGATTACTATAATCCAATTATAAAATCAACTACATATTGAATTAGTTTGAATACAGTCCAACTGTTTTATTAAAACAACGATTTAAATATTAGTCCAACTAACATTTAATTTATTTGACGAATGATATTTGTTTGAGCGCGTATGGCAAGTAACTAAACGTATATTGCAAATTTAATACTTGCCTCCCACTATTTTTCGGTGAGCCTCTAACCCTCTGTTGAGTACTCGGGAAACCATGTTTCCTAGTGGCCTAGGATCCCATTAAATATCACACAATCTTGACTTTGGCCAACAAATTTTATGATAATTAACTAGGTAGATCTCTAAGATCGATTGGATCCCATCCAATTCCTAGATCCGGTATGGGGCATCTAAGTCCGAAACATATATATTATATATGCCAATAAATCCAATATATTACCTAACCTTTTTCCTCTGAATCATCTAAGCCTTGGCTTTGGCACAACAAACTTAGTGATCGTAGTTAAGCGCGACCCATTGACCATGGAAAGCTTCGTAATCAATGTCGATGGACAAGAAGTGGTCTTCACTTTGACCAACAAACCATAACTTGGACAAGACACCGATATGGAACAAATCTCTCTTGATTCTAACACATCCTCGATGGACAAAGTCCTTGAGTTTGGCCAACAAGCCAATGCCAGTCTTGGATCTTGAGTGAGAATCACTCAATGGAAGGAAAAAAGCTTAATATTTTGTGAGGGCTTTTCGCGTGCAAATTGGCAACCAATTTATTATATTTGTTAAGGTCTCATCATCATACACCCTTAAACATGCATTCTAAACACATAATAAAGTGCGTATAATAAAATAATAATGATATGCGGATGGATACTTTTCACATTGATCCTAGATCAAATCTCTCCCTTTCTCTATCCCGCTAGTACATGTATTACTTCTACCTGTTACACTACACTTCTAAAGAAACCTCATTTACATTGAGGGGAATATGTGAGAAAAGAATACAAAGAATAAGGAGGTAATAAGGCTGGACACGCAGGTCCAATTAATAAATTCCAAATTTATTATAATAATTTCTAAAATTGCCCCACCCATCTAATATCCATCCGATATACATTATTCATGCATCGCAACCATGTATTCACACAAGTATGCTATCAATCAATATAATCAAATTAATTAATATGATAATTAATGACCATCCAATGTTCAAACAACGATTTGATTTTGTGCGAGTCAAACTCGTTTTGCGAATAAGTACTCAAAGTACTAATTCTTAAATCAAATTAAACTACATAATCAAATCCAATTCAATTTTTATTTAATACTAATTCGCTATTTAATTCCAAATTAAATACTACACTTTATCAATGAACCTTTACGACTTAAATTCCAAATTTGATCGCTTCGGGTCTCAAAGGCCGATTAACGTCCAATTTTAATTTAATTAAAGTCCAATGGGCTTTCAATTAATTTCTTAAGGCATGGGCTTTTGGTCAACATGGGTCAAACCCAAAGACTAAAGCCCATTAAAGGAATCACCCTTATATGCCTTTGAAACAATTTAGGCCCATTCGGCCCAATTAACGTTAAAGGTTTATTAGTCGCATTTGGGCTTAATAGAAGTGGATTTTGGCCCAATTGGATCCAACCAATTTAGCCTAAACCCAACTTGGTACAACCAAGCCCAATAAGCCCATTTACAACCTTAATAGTCCAATTTCCAAAATTAGGCCCAATATAATTAAATTCCAAATTCCAATTCTTAATTTAATTAACAAAGTGTATAGCATTATTAATCACCCAAATCAATATTTCCAAAACATCAAATTAGCCTAAATAATCATGTTTATCATCATTAAATCATGTCCAACACAATTTGATAAAAATCAAACCCATTCATGCTCTTCAAGTCTCAGCAATTAGGTTTTTTATGTCCGATTATGAATCCAATCCAATTGAATCTTCAATTAACATTTCCCGAATGATTCTAACTCATCCAATGAATCAAAATCAAAAAATACCAAGACACTTAGGGCTTCTCACTCTCGGCCAAGCCAACATTATTGGGATAAACTGTTCCAAACAAAATTTAATCAAATTGATCCAATCAATCATCAATTAAACATGTATTAAGCATACTCAACATCCAATTAATTCAAATCATGCTCAAAAACATTTTACCCAAATTTTAAGCCCTATTTCATTTTCATGCTTTTCAATCGCTCTGATACCATTGTTGGAGTTTCTAAGTCCCGATGATCGAATACAAAGCAAGAAATAAGTGCGAATACAAATCGAGGAAGTTGCGGAATACTTACATCGATCGGTTGAATGAACAAAACTGATTTTCTGCCCATTGGACTGCTCGGTAGTGGGCTGTGAAACAGTCCCAAATTCGGCCATCAATCTTCAAGCAATTTGAGCTCCAAGCTTCGTCAAATGATTCCCGGCTCATGGGTAGACTTCCCTATCACCTTCGTATGACTTCGTATTGTGCTAGCACTCCCGATTTTGCCACAAAATCGAGACTTTTGGCTTCCCATAGCTCACGGTTTCCTGGAAGAAACCAGTGAAGAACACAGCCCCTTGAGCGTGTTTTAGAGGAGAGAAAGAGAGAGGAAGTGAGATGGAAGAAAATATGTATTAGTTGAATTGTATTCCAAAAAAATTAAACATATACATATTATTTGATTTTCCAAAAAGTCAAACAAGTGCTAAACATTTAAAAAAAATATTAAATGTCTTTCATGCCATCACACTTCCATTACTATTCACATCAATCAAGTGACAACTTGTCACATCACTCAATCAATCAAGTTGTGAAGTCACATCACTCAAAGTGACAAGTGATTTGATGCTTGAAATGACTAGCAATTTGACGCTTGATGTGACTAATGATTTGACGCTTGATTTGACTTGCGTGCCGCACTCGAATTCAAAGTACAAATGAGCTCGCAAACAATCTCGGGCTCGGGTTCGTTAATTCCAAATTAACGAATATTCTGTTGCATCGTAATTATATCTAATTTAATTAAATAATCATGCCAAGCATAATTACTATTCACATCGCTAACGAATTTATTCCGAATTAATTCATTCGCCTGAATTAAAATCTAATTTCAATTCCGCGTCAAAATCCAATTTCGTTTAATATATCAAATATATTAATTTATCGATTAATTCCAAATTAATCATTCTCTATATTTAAATGACATTTTATCCCAGATAAAATATCTGCGTAATTAATCCCAGATTAATTTTCTCTCTCTTCTAATTAATCCCAGATTAATTAAAGTGTGAGTCATACGTCATCGGTGAATCTTCGGGAAACGACCCATGAGATCCTCGGATATGTTGGCAGTAAATACGGTTGTCGGACTGTCCGATCACATAAGTACCTCGTACTACGTTTTACCGATTTACAAGACAAGGTTGGCTTCTAGTAAAGCGCCATGCCTACCCAATTCTCCAGAAATATCCTTACAGGAATATTGGATCTGTATCATGCGTAGTATACGTAGTATTACGTATTTCGATCCAGTATCAGATGATCACATGCAAGGCCTGGGGCTGGTTCAGTGTCTGCCCCGTAAGAAGCAGATATCAGATAACGAGCAACTAGTCTCTTTATTATCGGATAATCATGACCAAGTCATATTATCCCGACGGTTGCAACCTTTTTAGAGAACCAGTTCTGTATCTCTGCGCGATCATCATCACCATATGACTGGAGTGATACTTCCGTCTTGACATCACACCCAATACACTACGATTCTCAATATACCCAGCAGAGGCGTACACAGAACCAGTTAAAGCCCTGGACGACCAAAACCAAAGTATATTGATTGTCGCAAGTATTAGCGGTGTAAGTCTCAGGTTAAGACCAAATACACGTACCCTGATTTCGGACTTCCATAGACACATAGTCATACTACCAATGGAATTCCGATGGGGTCTATCCAGAGCGAAGCTGTTTTCCATATCATCGGTAAACACAACCTCCTATTACACTTGCATGGGTATCCTATACCCAAATATATGATAACTATGTCGTTATGCCCTCACAAACGCGCACAAGTGTAATACTAGTCTTTTACGCATTCATCGATGTCCAATCTCGATAATACTCTGACTAGGGATATTTAATGATTTATCCTTCATTGACTGATACTGTCTCATATCATTCTCAATCTAGGAACAAATCATAAGGACCTCCTATCATTTATACATCTTGGTGATCTAATCACAAATGATAAGAGAGCAATCTCCTTTGTCACATAGTTAATTTGTACAACCACACCATGATCTTTACAAATAGTGAGGTTATGGGTCATAACTGTCCAACATGTCGACCTTGGGACACATCGTAAAACTGATGATGTTATGGGCCTGGACCCTGGGACGCATCCTGGAACTACAACTGATGATGTAATGGTCCTCGACCCTCGGACACAACCCAAAACTGCAACTGACAACTGGGGCCTCGACCCTGGGACGCATCCCGAAACTGCAATTGACAATGGGGGCCTCGACCTTGGGACTCATCCCTAAAACTACTGATGTGGGCCTCGACCCTAGGACTCATCCCTAAAACTGAAGCTGATACGGGCCTCACCCCCAAACTGATACTGATGTGCGCCTCACCCCCAAACCGATACTGATGTGGGCCTCACCCCCAAACTGATACTGATGTAGGCCTCACCCCCTAGGACTCATCCCTAAACTGATACTGATGTGGGCCTCAACCCATGCTCCATTTTCGAGACTGATTCTAATATGGGCCACGCCCCTTGGACTCATCCCTAAAAACTGATAATGATGTGGGCCTCGATCCATGCTCCATTCTTGAAATGCCCTTCTCGGTATACTGAACCTCATCCTTGAGGCATTGCTGATGTGATGGTTCATTCCTGAACCCTACTGCATGAGAAATTGGAGACTGGTCTCCCCCAGTCTCGGTTCATTTTTCTGTTCTTTGCTACTTTCATTAGGTTAAGATTGATCTCCCGACCTGATGTTTCATGCCAACATACTATAATATCTCTCACGAGATAATCTCGATAGCTAAACATATTTTTGTCCTTAAAGAATACTTCGTGTCGAAACCAAAGAACCTTCAAAGATCTTGATACACTCAAATCTTACCATTTGAGTGAGTGATCTGAACTAGACTCCAAGTGTGTGTGTGCCAAGGGCTTAATCCTTATGTAAGCCAACCCGATGATGTTGTCTCGGAGAAATGGATCAGTGGGTCTAACCAACCGAGATGTCTTGATCATGCTCTGTGATTACTTTCTTGTACTCAACATGATATGGTTTTCTCCTTCTTTTCTTTTGTCTCTTTCTTTTCTTTCTTTTCATTTTGAACTTTTTTCTCTTTTCCCTTTTCTTTCTCCTTTTTTTTGACACACCTACCCTTTAAGGTAGCATTTCTCCTCATGGTGGTCCTAATACTCGCCCATCGGTAGCTTCACGCTTATCGGTTATAGGTGGTCTATTTTTTCTTTTCTTTTCAGAGACTTTTTCCTCATTTCCAACCATATCATATATCGTAACATAAGTAAACCAGGATGGACATCCAGGCAAACGGTCATTCACTGATCCACCATCTCTTCAACTAGTCATCTTGCCGACTACTTAGCTTCTACTGCTAAGATCCCGTAATCAAGTGCTCGCGAGTCTAGCCAAGATAAACATATCAGAATACCGGATGATAGCGCATCTCACACTTATTGTTTCTAAGGTTTCACCTTACAGCAATAATGTCATCACCGGACATATGCCTAACCATCAAAGACTTCTCTATCTCTTTTTTTTTTCACTCCACTGGTATTCTTTCTCTCAACTGTTGATAATGTGGGCTTCACCCCCTGGGATTCATCCCCGAAACTAAACCTGATGTGGGCTTCGCCATTGGGATCCAAACCCGAAACTAACACTGATGTGGGCTTCGCCCCCTGGGATTCTTTCTCGATACCGATACTGATACGTTGCTGATTCTAGTTGGCTTACTTTCGCCACTTTCCTCTTCTTTTTGAAACCTGTAAATACAAACAGCGCAAAGACAAAATGAAATACGAAGACGTTATGTGTATACATGCATGCATGAATGAATTTCCTACTCTGTTGGGTTAGATCTTTTCTTCAAGCAAAATACAGCTTCAATCTGTCTACGTTGATCGGCTCGGTGAACTCGTTCCCTTCTAAATCTGACAGTCTCACTGCCCAATTTCCCTTTACTTTCTGGACTTTATAGGTCATTCCCAATTAGACCTGAACTTTTCCTCATGGGTTTGTTTTCGATGGCTTCGACTGCTTAAGTACTAGATCAAATTTTCTGATCTTGGTAGGACGCACCTTCTTGTTGAATGCTCGAGCCAACCTCTTCTGGTACTGTAGGACACAGAAATTGGCAAAGCTGTTCTAGGCTCGCTGCCTAGTCGGGAGTACAGAATAGTGCACGAGGAACTAAATCAGAGAATAATGTAGTCGCCATCCAGTGTGATCTGGGACAAAGATTTAAGGCCGCACTCACCCCTCGCAAGGGAAGACCTCAAACCGTTGGGTTCATAATGGTCCCTTACTTATGCAACGTTGTAATGAAAAGATTTTTGTAATAATTTAACAAAATCTACGCAACCTACACATGCGAGAGTAACCTACGTCTAAGTTTACATACAACCTGTGTCTAAGTTCGCATGCATAAAAGTAAAACCTATATCTAAGTTTCCATGCATAAAAGTAAGTCGGTATAACAGAAACCACGCAAGCAAATGAACGCATTAAATCGACAAACATGACAATATAAATAAATAACAATTTTAACATGAACGTAGAAGAGACATAATTAAATTCTTAATGTAAAAGAAATAAATAAATCATGCTTGGAAAGAATCAACTAAAACATGCGTAAAAATAACGTAATAAACAACATAATCATCATAAAAGTAATATACTATTTCTAATAACAAGGAATTAATATAAACTTGGATGAAATGAAACATGTGTGTCTCTCGAGTGGTACGTGGCATTGTATCCCGATTGCGGACAGTACTACCGTCCATTCGGATTCGGCTATGGAATTTATGTTCGGGTTTCCATTCGATATACCGCAAGAGATAACACATATTTCATTCATCCCATGACCGTAGCACGTATTAACCAACAATACTCATGCAAATAAACATTTATAAATAACAGAAAAAGAACGGGAATAAATAAAAAGATGCCCTCAGGTCTAACCTCTTAAGTCGTCTTTTGGAAGTGCGTTACGCGATTGTCGGAAGGGTTGATGCTCTGTGACTTTTCTGATTTACTGGTTCGTTGTTTTCCTTCGCTGCCTCACTGTTTTGGGCTACTGTTTGTTCACTATTTTTGTAGTATTTGGGTTGTGTTTCAGGGCAGAATTTTTGGTGATATAAGGTACAGTTTTGGTCAGAACTTCGGTAGTCTGTTTTGTGGTTTAAAGGTACAGGTCGGATCTTTGACTTTCGGTGGCTTCAGGGGCTGTGTTTTAGCGGCTGATTCGGTGGTCAGAGGGTTGTGTTTCAGGGGCTATTTCGGTGGCTTCAGGGGCTGTGTTTCAGGGACTGATTCGGTGGTCAGATGGTTATGTTTCAGGGGATATGTTTATGGGCTTTATGCGTGACTTCAGGGGCTGCTTTGGTGGTCAGAGGGTTGTGTTTTAGGGGCTATTTTTAGGGGCTTTAGGCATGACTTTAGGGGCAGTGGCTGATGCATTGAGGGGCAGTGGATGCATGAAGGGTAGTGGTTGATGCATGAGTGGGTAATGAAGTGGCTGGTGATGTGGAGCTGAATGAAGGGACTTTGTGAGGTTGTTTTTCTTACGTGATTAAGAGACCGGATTTGTGGCAATGTGGCGTGAGGTCAGAGAGGCTTTGCACATTAAGGTTGATTTCGTGAGAATGAGCTATGGGTGATTTGTATGAATGAGCTATGGGTTTCAAGGTTGGGTTTAGGCTTCTTTTTATATGCAAAGGTTAGGGTTTACCTTGTGTGAATAGGGAAAGGTTAGGGTTTACCTTGTGTGAATCAGGAAAGGATTTTCTAATTATGGGGGTATCTTCTTAATTAGTATGTGATAAGGAAAAATCTATTTAATTAGGGATGTGATTTGATTTGATTTGATTTCTTCTCTTTTAATTAGGTATATGATTTAATTGAATTAGGAAAGTGTTTGATGAGATTTGATTTGTATCTTTTAATTAGGGAAGGTGATTTGTCCTGATTTTAGCATGTGTTTAATGTGTGATTTCATTATCTTGGAAAGCTTTGGGCGTGTACTTTAGTGGTTTAGGCGTGAGTTTGGTCTAATTTGGTGGGCTTGGTGTGTGGCTTGGTGGTGTGTGGCTTGGTGGTGTGGTTGGACTAAGGATGTGTTTTAAAACAGAGGTCCAACGAGCAAACCCACAGCTAAGCAAACGAATTTAGTCCAACAAGATATGAATTTCTGACTTTTCCTTCCGACGCCCGTTTCCCATGACTTCCAAAACTTAAAGAGGAGTGCCTCCATACGAGACTCATCATCGGGACTTGCATGCAAAAATATATTGCCTACAGTCGCCCCTACTTTGATTGGACTTGTGCAGTGTATGACAATGATAATCCTACCAATGTTATACAATGCATTTTTACTTACCTGGCTCGCCAGCTGCCACTTGATTTGCATGTTGCTTTGAGTTGAGTTGATATGGTTGTGCCATACCCGGCATGCTGAACCCCTACCCGAGGTGTCAGTGTTGTATCTCTATACCCGAAGTGCCATACCCGGCGTGCTAAACCCTATACCCGTGGTGTCATGGTTGCGTTTTCATACCTGGAGTGTCGCGGTTGTGTCTCCATACCCGGAGTGCCATACCCGGCGTGCTAAACCTCATACTCGAGGCATCGCTGTTGTATCTCCATACCCAGAGTGCCATACTCGGTTTGCTAAACCAATACCAGAGGTGTCACGGTTGTGTCTCCATACCCGGAGTGTCATACTCGACGTGCTAAACCTCATACCTGTGGTGTCGTGGTTGTGTCTCCATACCCTGAGTGCCATACCCGGAGTGCTAAACCCCATACCCGAGGTGTCGCGGTTGTGTATCCATACCCGGAGTGTCATACTTAACGTTCTAAACCCCATACTCGAGGTGTCACAGTTGTGTCTCTATACCTGGAGTGCCATATCCGGCGTGTTAATGATATGTGTCTCCATATCCGGAGTACCATACCCGGCGTGCTAAACCCCATACCCGAGGTGTCACGGTTGTGTCTCCATACCCGGAGTGCCATACCCGGTGTGCTAAACCTCATACCCGAGGTGTCACGGTTGTGTCTCCATACTCGTAGTGCCATACCCGACGTGCTAAACCTCATACCCGAGGTGTCGCGGTTGTGTCTCCATACCCGGAGTACCATACCCGGCGTGTTAATGATATGTGTCTCCATACCCAGAGTGCCATACCTGGCGTGCTAAACCCCATTCCCGAGGTGTCATGGAGACACGGAGTGCCATACCCGGCGTGCTAAAACCCATACTCGAGTGTCATGGTTGTGTCTCCATACCCAGATTGCCATACCTGGCGTGTTAATGGTGTGTGTCACCATACCCGGAGTTTCATACCTAGCGTGCTGATAATGTATGTCTCCATACTCGGAGTGCCATATCCGGCGTGCTGATAATATGTGGGCCTCAAGCCTGGACTCATCCCCAAAATTGATACTGATGTGGACCTCGCCCCCAGACTGATACTGATATGGGCCTCGCCCCCACACTGATACTGTTGTGGGCCTCGCCCCCAGACTGATATTGATATGGGCCTCACCCCCAGACTGATACTGATGTTATAGTTCATTCCCGAACCATGCTATGCTGCCTCTCACGAGATAATCCTGATGGCTAAACATATTTTCGTCCTCAACGGATGCTTCGTGTCGAAACTAGAGAATCTTCAAAGTACTTAATATACTCGAATCTGATCGTTTGCATGAGTGATCTGAACAAGAATCCTAGTGTGCGTGTGTGCCAAGGCTCTTTCGCAGCTTAATCCTTAAGTAGCCAACTCGATGATTTTACCTCGGAGAATTGGATCAGTGGGTCTAACCAACTAATATGCCTTGATCATACTCTGTGATTACTTTCTCGTACTCAACATGATATGGTTTTTTCTTTTTCTTTTGTCTCTTTCTTTTCTTTCTTTTCATTTTGAACTTCTTTTTTCTCTTTTTTTCTTTTTTTTTTCTTTTTTTTCTTTTCATTTCGACACACCTACCCTTTAAGGTAGCATTTCTCCTCATGGTGGTCCTAATACTCACAGATGGGTAGCTTCACGCTTATGGTTAGAGGTGATCTATTTTTCTTTTTCTTTTCAGAGACTTTTTCTTCATTTCCGACCATATCATATATCGTAGCATGAGTAAACCAGGATGGACATCTAGCCAGACGATCATTCACTGATCCGCCATCTCTTCAACTAATCATCTTGCCGACCACTCAGGCTTCTACTACTAAGATCCCGTAATTAAGTGCTCATGAGTCTAGCCGATATCAATCATTCAGAATAGCGGACGAGAGCGCATCTCGCACTTATCGTTTCTAAAGTTTTTCCCTACAGTAAATAATATCATCACCGGACATATGCTTAACCATCAAGGACTTCTCTCTCTCTATTTTTCTTATTTTTTCCCACTCACTCCGCGAAATTCTTCATTTACACTGCTGATAATGTAGGCTTCGCCCCCTAGGATTCCTTCCCGAAAATGATACTAACATTGGCCTCGACCTTGGGACTCATCCCCGAAACACTGATTCATTCTTGAAACTGATGTCACTGTACTATTACCGCTTCCGATTGGCTTGCCTTTCCGCTTTCTCTTTTTTCTTCTTTGATACCTGTAAATACAAAATAGAGCAAACACAAAAGAAATGCAAATACGTTACGTGTATGCATGCATGCATGAATGAATTTTCTATCCAGTTGGGTTAGGTCTTCTCTTCTTCAGGCAAAATACATCTTCAATCTGTCTACGTTGATCGGCTCGGTGAACTCGTTCCCTTCAAACTCTGACAGTCTCACTGCCCCATTTCCCATTAACTTCTGGACTATGTAGGGTCCTTACCAGTTAGGTCTGAACTTTCCCCCCGGGTTCGTCATCGACGATTTTGACAGCTTAAGCATTAGATGAACTTTTCTGATCTTGGTAGGACGCACCTTCTTGTTGAATGCTCGAGCCAACCTCTTCTGGTATAGCTGCATATGACATAAGGACTTCATAATCTTCTCATCCTGCAGTGCTAACTGTTCAAACCTTGGCGAGGTCCATTCTTGTTCAGGTAATTCTGCTTCTACCAGTACCCGCATAGACTGTATCTCAATTTCTACTTGCAGTACCACTTCCATTCCGTAGACCAAAGAATAAGGCGTGGCTCCTGTAGCTGTTCTCACTGAAGTTCTATATCCCCACAGGGCTTACGGTAGCTTGTCAGCCCAATCTCTATAATTCTCCATCATTTTGGCTAACATCCGCTTTATCGTCTTATTAGCTGCCTCGACAGCCCCATTTGCCTGCGGTCTGTACGGTGATGACTTGTGATGGCCTATCCCATACCTCTATAGCATTGCCTTCATTTCTCATTGAAACTTAACTCCGTTGTCTGTCACTACATGATGCGGCATCCCATACCGACAAATGATGTTTCGAGCTATGAACTTTGCCATCTGTTTTACTGTAACATTGCGAAATGACTCAGCTTCCACCCATTTTGAGAAGTAGTCTACTGCCACTACTATGAAGCGATGTCCATTCGACACGTGTGGTCTAATTTCTCCGATCATATCAATTTCCCATGTTGAGAAAGGCCACGGCTCTGACAGCCCATGCAACTCTGTGTGCGGCAAGTGGTTCAAATTACCGTGCGTTTGACAATCATGATAGTGCTTTACTAGCTTCCCGCAGTCAGCTTCCATTATCGACCAGTAAAAGCCTTGTCTCGCTATCTTGCGAGACAGATTCAGCCCATTCATATGCGGTCCACATACTCTTGCATGTACTTCCTCCATTACCTTCTGAGCCTCTTCCTTCTTCAGTAATTTCAGCTGGATACCATTCGTTTGTCTTTTGTAAAGTTTTCCCTCCAAATTTATATACTGAGAAGCCAACTTCTAGATGGCTATCCTATATTTTCTGCTTGCTTCTCGTGGGAACTCCCCGCATTCTAGATATCTCTGAATGTCGTAATACTAAGGTTTCCCATCGTCGACCTCTACTTCTAATACCTTTTTCTACCTCGTTGACGGGTCTGCCTGCTGTTGTCAACACTAGAGGTCTCATCACCAACTTCTCTGGGTTTTCCCAAGTTGTGGCTAGTGTAGCTAACACGTCAGCCATTTGATTCTCTTCTCACGGAAAATGCTGGAACTTACAATCGGGAAGGGCCTGTGCCAGACTCCTGATGTGGAATAAGTACGGTTTCAATCGGTCTTCCTTCAATTCCCGTTCTTCTTACATCTGTCAGATTAACAACATCGAGTCTCTGAAGATTTCCATGTTCTTAGCCTTTAATGCTATCAGGGACGTCATTCCAAAGGTGCATTCCTAATACTCAGCCATGTTATTGATTACACCAAACGTCAATCTCTTGGCCATCGGAAGGGTTTCTCCTTCAGTGGTTACTATCACAATTCCTATTCCGACTCCTTTGTAGTTTACCGCTCCGTTGAAGTACATCTTCCACCCTTAGACCGTTATTGCTTGGATTTCCTCGTCAGGGAAATCAAACTTATACCGATCATCTTCTATAGGTTGTAATGCTAGGAACTCTGCCACAGTTCGCCCTTTGATCACTTTAGAAGTGAGATACTCAACGTCAAATTTTGTCAGTAGTACCAACCATCTGCCTAACTTCCCTACGAGCGAAGGTACTGACTGCAGATACTTCAAGGGATTCTCCTATGCTACCACTGGGATTTTATACGACTGGAAGTAATGTCGTAAATTTCTTGATGCCCATACTACTACCAAACAGATCATCTCTACTTCTGGATAGCGATCTTCATACGAAAGCATCTTCTTATTGAGATAATAGACGGTATTTTCTACCCCGTTTCATCCGCTTGTACCATCATCACCCCCAACGCTTCAGATTTTATGGCTAAATACAGTACTAAAGGTTTGCCTAGTCTCGGAGGTTTCAAGACAGGTGGCTTCACCAAGTATCCCCTGATCTTGTTGAAGGCTTCTTGACATTTCTCATTCCATTTCACTGGCTGGTCTTTTCTCAGTAATTTGAAGATAGGCTTACATACTGACGTCAACTTGGCGATGAACCGACTAATATACTGAATCTTCCGATGAATTCTCTCACTTCTTTCTTTGTCTTTGGGGCAGGCATCTTGATAATCTCTTTGATCTTCTCAGGGTCTACCTCTATCCTTAACCCAACTGGTATCTATGATGGTTTTTAAGACACAGGGGTTAACATGATGCGTGTATACATGAGATGCATGAAATGCGCGTGATGCATGGAATGTATAAGTCAGCCTATTATCATTTTAAAGCATTCAATCATACTATTGCGAGGAGCAAACTTCTCCCAATTGAAAAGGCCCAACATGTTTACACTTTTGCGATAATATGGCTAAATAACTTCAAATGATATGGGGCCTAAACATAAATTGGCCCATCGGTATTTTAGAAGCTATTTGCCCAACTGTCATAAAGCACGGACTCATCCCAGTTTAAATGGCCCAACAATCTCATACCTTATGACAAAAGGTCCAACTGAATCCAAATGACGATGGTCCTAAATACAAGTATAGAGGAATAGTCTCTACTAGTCTTACAACTAAAGTTCATATATAGGGGTATAGACAAAGGCTCTCTTTGACGAAGGGTTGCCCACAACTAGGTCTCCCCACTCAAGGGTCCGAGCGACCAAGTGAGTACGCCTTTTTTTATACACTAAGGTACGGGCCAACGAGTTATGGTGCATGACGGACTGTCAAATGTATTTCCCATTGTAGATTCCCCAGAGGGAGGGTGGAGAGAACTCTCTTAAATACCCAAGCCTCTTAGGCGCTTATCTTTTGGTAACAGGAATAAACAACGAGTCCTCCAAATTAGTCCATCACAGTAAGCTACAAGTACATGATTATCTTGGTGCCTTCACTACTTTTCCTCATAAAAAGGTAGCAAATGAAGGAAGACACCAAACTATTACCCAGCTTTAATAATACCATTGATTAAACCCCTTCAACCCACTATAGACACGGTTAACTAAAGCACAAATCACAATCACTAAAAGACATTATTTTGGGGGCGATTCTCTATCCCAGTGGAGTCGTCAAACTGTAGGACACAGAAATCGATGACGCTGTTCTAGGCTCGCGGCCTAGTCGAGAGTACGAAACAGTCCACGAGGAACTAAACCGGAGAATAATGGAGTCGCCACCCAGTGTGAACTGGGATAAAGATTTGAGGCCGCACTCACCCCTCGCAAGGGAAGACCTCAAACCGTTGGGTTCGGAATGGTCCATTACTTTTTCCACTTTGTAATGAAAAGATTTGTGCAATAATTTAACCAAATCTATGCAATCTACACATGCGAGAGTAACCTACGTCTAAGTTTACATACAACCTGTGTCTAAGTTTGCATGTATAAAAGTAAAACCTATATCTAAGTTTGCATGCATAAAAGTAAGTCGGCATAATGGAAAGCACGCAAGCACATGAACGTATTAAATCGACAAACATGACAATATAAATAAATAAAAATTTAAACATGAATGTAGAAGAGACATAATTAAATTCTTAATGCAAAAGAAATAAATAAATCAAGCTTGGAAAGAACCAACTAAATCATGCGTAAAAATAACGTACTAAACAACCTAATCATGCATAAAAGTAATATACTATTTCTCATAAATAAGGAATGAACATAAACTTGGATGAAATGAAATATTTGTGCCTCTCGAGTGGTACGTGGCATTGTATCCCGATTGCAGACCGCACTACCATCCTTTCAGATTCAACTACAGAATTTACGTTCGGGTTTCCATCCAATATACCGTAAGAGATAACACATATTTCATTCATCCCATGATTATAGCAAGCATTAACCAACAATACTCATGTAAAGAAACATTAATAAATATCATAAAAAGAACGAGAATAAATAAAAAGGTGCCCTCAGGTCTAACCTCTTAAGTCGTCTCTTGGAAGTGCGTTACGTGGTTGTCGGAAGGGTTGATGCTCCGTGGCTTTTCCAATTTACTGGTTCGTTGTTTTCCTTCGTTGCCTCGCTGTTTTGGGCTGCTATTTGCTCACTGTTTTTGCAGTATTTGGGTTGTGTTTCAGGGCAGAAATTTTGGTGATATACGGTGCAGTTTTAGGCAGAACTTCGGTAGTTTGTTTTGTGTTTTAAAGGTGCTGGTCGGGGCTGTGACTTTCGTGGCTTCAGGGGCTGTGTATCAGGGACTGATTCAGTGGTCAGAGGGTTGTGTTTTAGGGCCTGTTTCAGTGGCTTCAGGGGCTGTGTTTCAGGGGCTGATTCGGTGGTCAGAGGGTTTTGTTTCAGGGGCTGATTCGGTGGTCGGAAGGTTGTGTTTCAGGGGCTGTTTTCAGGGGCTTTAGGCATGACTTAAGGGGCTATTTTCATGGGCTTTAGGCGTGACTTCAGAGGAAGTGGCTGATGCGTTGGATAATGGATGTGTGAAGAGTAGTGGCTGATTCGTGAGTGGGTAATGGATGCGTGAAGGGTAATAGATGATGCGTGAGTGGTTAATGGCGTGGCTTGTGATGTGGAGCTGGATGAAGGGACTTTGTGAGGTGGTTTTTCTTACGTGATAAAGGGTCCAGATTTGTGGCAATGTCGCGTGAGGTCAGAGTGGCTTAGCACATGAAGGTTGATTTCATGAGAATGAGCTAGGGGTGATTTGTATGAATGAGCTAGGGTCTTAAGGTTGGGTTTAGGCTTCTTTTTATAGGCAAAGGTTAGGGTTTACCTTGTGTGAATAGGGAAAGGATTTTATCATTATAGGGGTATCTTCTTAATTAGTATGTGATAAGGAAAAATCTATTTAATTAGGGATGTGATTTGATTTAATTTGATTTCTTCTCTTTTAATTAGGGATATGATTTAATTGAATTAGGAAAGTGTTTGATTAGATTTGATTTGTATCTTTTAATTAGGGAAGGTAATTTATCTTGATTTTGGCATGTGTTTGATATGTGATTTCATTATCTTGGAAAGCTTTAGGCGTGTACTTTAGTGGTTTGGGCGTGAGTTTGGTCTATTTTGGTGGGCTTGGTGTGTGGCTTGGTGATGTATGGGCTTGGTGTGTGACTTACGGGGGTTCTAGCTAAAGATGTGTTTTAAAATAGAGGTCCAACGAGCGAACCCACAACTAAGGAAACGAATTTAGTCCAACAAGATATTAATTTCTGACTTTCTCTTTCGACATCTGTTTCCCACGACTTCCAAAACTTAAAGAGGAGTGCCTCTATATGAGACTCATCATTGGGACTTACATGTAAAAATGCAGTGCCTACAAGTATAACTGCATGTGACATAAGGACTTCATCCTCTTCTCATCGAGCAATGCCAATTTTTCAAACCTCTGCGAGGCCTATTCTTGCTCAGGTAATTTTGCTTCTGCTAATACCCGTATAGGCTATATCTGAACTCCTATTGGCAGTACCGCTTCCATTCCATAGGCCAAAGAAAAAGGTATGGCTCCCGTTGCTATTCTCACAGAAGTTCTGTACCCCCACAGGGCATATGGTAGCTTGTCGACCCAATCTTTATTGTTCTCCATCATTTTGGCTAACATCTTCTTCATTATCTTATTGGCTACCTTGACAGCCCCATTTGTCTGTGGTCTGTAAAGTGGCGACTTGGGATGGCCTATTTCGTACCTCTGTAACATTACCTTCGTTTCTCCTTGAAACTAGACTTCATTTTCCATCACTACATGATACGGCATCCTATATTGACAAATGATGTTCCGGGCTATGAACTTTGCCATCTTCTTTACTGTGACATTGCGGAATGACTCAGCTTCCACCCATTTCCAAAAGTAGCCCACTGCTACTACTATGAAGCGATGCTCGTTCGATGCGTGTGATCGAATTTCTCTGATCATGTCAATTCCCCATGCTGAGAATCACCACTTTTAATTATTT